>LPNX010097746.1:101390-145030 GCA_001517045.1 Pseudotsuga menziesii | reverse complement strand
AACCCCTTGACTTTTCTCAGATAGCAGGTGCTCCCCATGCCATTCCAAAAGATGCTATCAAGAAGCTCCCCAGGTTCGAGGGAAATAATGCCACCACTGCTAGGACTCATCTCTAAAAGTTTGAAAGGCACCTAGTCAGTTACTGTGATGATGTTGCCTCTAACCATGAAGATATGAAAATGAAGCTCTTTGCTTTATCCTTAGAGGATGATGCTGCGGAATGGTATGAAAACCTTGGTGATGATTCATATAAAACCCTTAATGAATTCCTAGCATGTTTTAAGAAGAGATGGGGGGAAAAGAAAGAACCAAGACATTTGCTTGCTGCCCTTCATAATATAAAGAAGATGGAGAGTGAAACCATGGATGAATTTAATACTAAGTTTAGGCGTGTGGTTGCGGACCTCCCTAGAGACATCAAGCCAAGGGATGCCTCCATCCTCATATATTACATCGAAGCTTTCACTGGTGATTTGAGGTACCAGTTAAGGGACAAAGAGCCAGTCGATCTAAAAACTACTCAGGAATTGGTTGAGAAAATAGAAAGGAATATGCAATCTTCAGGAAAGTCCAACATTCCGGGTTACACTAGGAGAAACACTTCATACAACGAAGAAAAGGGAAAATCCTTTGAATCAAAATAAAAGCGAGCCTCTAAAGACCCCATGGAAAAGATAGCTAGCATGTTGGAAAAAGTGATGACTAGTCAAGACCAATTAATGACAAAAATACAAAACAAAATAGTCACACTAGAGAGAAATAATGGACCTAGGAATTTTCAGCCAAAACAGAATCAAGTGTATCAAAGGAAGTTTCCTCAACAAGAGCCTAGGATTCCAAACCATTTAGACTCAACTAACATGGTAGATGAAGTAATTCCTTGGTGCAGACCTTGTGAGCAATTCCACCCAGAAAGCACTTGCTACATAGCAAATCAGATTATAGAACATGGGATGGCGGAGGTTAGTAATCAGGAAACAACATTAGGTGAGTCTGATCATATATACATGGTAGGCCAGGCCTACCCTTTGTCACCATCTAAACAGTACAAGCGTGAGGATGAAACCATTGCAGAATATTATAGTGAAACTTATGATGAAAACTGTGATATACATGATGGGACTCCTATGTGTTCTCCATATAATGATGATAGTCTGGAAGGTCTACTACCTTGTGACCTTTTCTCTGAAGAAGATGAGTATGAAAATG
Organism: Pseudotsuga menziesii; assembly: GCA_001517045.1. Classification (NCBI taxonomy): domain Eukaryota; kingdom Viridiplantae; phylum Streptophyta; class Pinopsida; order Pinales; family Pinaceae; genus Pseudotsuga; species Pseudotsuga menziesii. The sequence goes on along the minus strand of LPNX010097746.1, from coordinate 143,821 downwards.
AGGACAAGTATAGCTTGGAGCATGATACAAGTGACGAAGACTCCCTTATCCCCGACAAAGATGTTGATGAGGAGTCCTGGACATTCATGGAAAATCCAGTCTATGACATGAATAAAGAGGAAAATAATGAACCAGAAAATTTTGATGGTTTTGTTGATTTTTCTGTCTATGACATATCTAAAGAAGAGAGCATGGACCATGTGGCCTTGGGAAACTTTGATATGAAAAAGGAGCATGCAGTTTATGCACATTATCAGTCTAATACATATATCAATATCAGTAATGAAGACAAAGAGAACTCAATATCGAAACCTGATATCAGCAATGGGGAATCCATCACATTTAACATAGATGATGGTGATGACTATTGGGATTTTTGTGGATATCTTTTTAAGAATCCTGTCTATGCTATACCCAGCGAGGGGAATGCCTATTTAGAGATTTGTGGAAGTCCAATCTACTATAATTCCATAGAAGGAAGCATGAATCTGGAGACCTTGGAAAATCCTAGTATGGAAAAGCAACATTCAAAACTCTTATATGATCATTCAGAGTCATATCATGCAGAGCCGCACAAGGGTATCAGTAATGAAGATATGGAGAAGCAGTTTTGTGAAAAGATGGATGTGATGCAGTTATTAGAATATCAATCTCAACTATCATCTTCACATATAGAGTTTTCTCATGACTTGGAGCTGCTTGGGGCTTATACAGTGAATTATCATCCGGTAAGCCTTGATGATCAGTATGATGGTGTAGTCAATCTATCTCATCATTCCAATTTGTACATCAACCCTATCCATTCTTGGATAGAAGCAGCCTACGCAAGCACTTACCAGTTTGGGAGGAAGTTTGACTACATTATTCATGCCTATGATTTCCCATCCATCCCGCCCCTTCTGGATCATCACGCAGGTTTGCATTTTCTGAATAAAGTATCCTTACTTTGGCTGGTAACCAAAGACAAGGAAATTTTTTTTTATGTCAATAAAATGCTTAGGTGGTTACATTGGATTTCTGATTACACTTAACCCTTTTTATATCATGCTTAGAGTAGGAAAATAAGCTCTTTGAAAGAGAGCATTTACTTTCTGCATTTCTATTTTTAGCTATAATAAAACTTTGCTTCTTTTAGTTAGTTACATCTATTTTGTTTAAATAAATCAGCTTAATGGTTCATTTGGTTTTTCATAAAACTTATGCTACTAAGGTTTTTCTTGTCAAGTTGAGATGTTTTTGCAGGGTATATAAACCAGAGATTCTGGTGTTCTCGTATCCTCTCCTTGCCTTAAAGACCAGATCGAGCACACATCCCACAGTTGGAGCCAGAATGTTACCACCTAAGTTGTACTTAGTGGTTTTTATCAAGTGAGCCCGGTGAACCGGATAGGGCTAACTTGTTCAGACTTCACAAAGACCTTTGGAAGTACTTCTGGGAAGTGCTTGTTGTACTATATCACATGTTCATACCCCATGAGGGAATTGTAATAAATTTTCTAGCATGATAGTGTCTGTAAAAGACTCGGTCTCTTAGACTTTATTTGTCAATCTGATCAGCCCAGGGTGTTTTTTCCCTTGGTTATTATTGGTTGTTGAACAAACGACTGAGAATTTCTAAGTTTTTCACTCCATACCTCCAAAGTTGGGGTGGTTGGCTTGGCATTTAGGCCTATTGAGGTTATTAGAGTCTATGTGTCAATGTATAAACATGCTAGACATCATTTTTGAGTCATATGAACATGTCTAAGTCCCCATAGGTGTTTTTCAATTTTTCAATTTTTTAGTTTTTTCAGAGTTTTTTATTAAAATTTATTTTTTCCAAAACTTAGGATATTTTTTAATAGTTTAATTTGAAAAATTTATTTTGTAATAAAAGTGGGCCAAATAATCAGTTTCAGTCATGTAGGTGCTCATTTTCAAGCTAAGAGCACCATGTAAACCCATGGACCCACTGTTTCCTAGTTTTTAGTGATTTTCCATCACTCAGGTCAGAAAGCCCCAAAAATCAATTATTGATTATTTTAAGTAATAAATTGATGAATAATGGAGCAAATCCAAAATCATAAATCAATGGATTCTCAGCCGATTTGATTGAAATCAGTAAGATCTGAAGCAGATTGACTGGATCTGACAAATCCTTGACTGAAGGAGGTGATCAAATTAGATCCAGAGTTGATCTTGAGCATCCTTTATGGGGAATTTTTCCCTCTCTCTCTCCTCAACACGTTTTTGGATCAACTGGATGATTTTTGGTGGATTCTTCAGTCAACAGGTTGAGGTGTCAGTCAGATCAGCCCCCCGATTAACAGTTGCACTCAGTGAGACTCAGATCTGGCTCAGCTAGACAAAGATCAGGCATTGATGGACTCTCCATCAATTGATTTCACTTGATTCCATGAATAATTGCGCCCCCCTGGGCTAGATGGACTGTAAATTGTATATATCCAGGCACAGCCTCCTCTTCCAAGCTAGTTAGAACTAGGATTGAGGTGCTGCTGCTATTGTAACTTTGTAATTCTTCATTTGAAATAAAGAAAAGCTTTGGAGGCAATACGGTGTGGTTCCATTACATGTCTGGATGATTATTGCCATTGTTTTACTGAGGTAACCTGTATCTGTGGTCATTTTTTGCTAATTTCTTGTAGATCTGTGGTTAAGATTGGTAATTAGCTTATTACAATCTTGATAGGAAAGATGTTGTTCAATAAGTTTATTGACTGTCACTCTCCTTTGATGCATGTTTAGAGATCTATATTTAGCATGTCCTATAAGCTTATATGCATGTTATCTTGAATCTCTTTGTATGTACTAATCGGATCTTACAAGTTTCTTGGCAAGTTCTTTGATTTCAGCTGAGTTGCAGGTTCATACTTTGGAGAGGATGCTGATCTAGTTTGCTTCTTCATTCTCTTCAAAACATTTCAAATGCATAGTCCCTCGGCATTCCACCTGAAAGCTCTATTGCGGATCTTCAAGGAAACCAACACTTTTCTCCTCTTCTTCCTCCCTCAAAATCAACACTTTACCCGGTTACCTTTTCAGTTTATAGCTATGATTTTATTTGGATCTGTTTCATCAAATTAAAGTATACATAGATATAATATTTCATAGCTCACATCCTAGATCTTGCACTAAAAAAAAAGTATCATAAGCATCCCAGATCTAGTTGTAGGGAAATTGTCCTTTTTTGCATGAATTTGAAAGAAAACTTGTAGATCACATGCATTAGATTTCCTTTCGCTGTGATAAATTTCAACATTCTACAATATCAGTGCATTTTAATTGGCTGCACAAACAGCAAGTCAATATCCCAAGGAAAGCTTGCTTTCCTTGGTTCCTTTTCGTCGGTTTAGCTAGTTTAATTTCATTATTTTTTGAGATAAAGTACGTTGACCCAAAGGTACTCTTAAAGTGATTTTGGGCATTTTTTATTCTAATTTGATCAATTTCCTTTAGCATTTCTTACAGAGAATAAAGGAAGCTGCTGTCTGAAGTGGCTTTTGGAGCGCTCAAATCCCCCCAGGGGTCTCCCTTTTGTCACAAAATTCGTAAATTTTTATGTATAACTGTAAGATCTTGGTTTCAGCCTGTATAAGGACCAAGAAAGCTTTGTTTTATCATTGCTTTGATATTGTAACCTCTGTAATAAAATCATCCTTTGAATAGGCTCTTTCGAGCCCATTCCCCATCCCCCCTGGGGGGATTCGCGTCAGTGTCATTTTCGTCATTCTCTGCTTATTTCCTTTTACTAGTATTGATCTGATTTGCAGGGTAGTATATTTGATCTTGTTTTCAATTCCATATTCCATATCTTACTTTCAAAAGTAATCATAATACTTACCCCACGATTTCCCTAGTGACCCGAAAGGGGAAAGAGATTCGTGGTAGGATTAATCAGAAAACCAGATTTGTATAGTTGTTTTATTTTTTCTATCATTTGTTTATCAGCATATTTAAAATTAACCCCTCCTCGATTCCCCGATTGAGATCCACTTGGATCGAAAGAGGTTCTTGGAGGCTTTTCTTTTAAACAAGAACACATCTCTTAAAAACTTATTAAAATTTACAACACTCCAGTGTGTATGCTCTGCACTTGGCTGCGGTTTGTCCGATCAGTCAAGCTATATCAAAAGAACTTGGGTGAATAGCATAATTAGGACTCACCCTCCCCAATTAACAAACCATCAGGTGAAAATCCAACACCTCGATCAAACCTTTACGGTGGAAAAATACCCAAAGGAAGCAGGAACCTACTGAAAAGTGACCTCGGGGCGCCGATCTATGTCACTCCCTAATGGGTGCGTTACGAACATAGCCCCAGAGACTCCATTCATCCCACATATTCCTTGCGGGTAGCCGTATAGGTTTTGTTTTGGACATACTCCAAGTACTCTCGGGTATATCTGGAGTCCCCCTTTTAGCCTAATTTAATCAATCCATACTTCAATTTTAACTTAAAACATACCAAGATGCAATCACAAAACATTCACTCCAAGCACATGCAAGCACATTGATCTCTTTGATTTGACTCCATTATTAAGGCACTGGTCATTTTTGCTTCATATATATATTGTTTATCAGCTTTGTGCTTTCGTGTGTTATTTTCGTATCTTGTCATCTTCAATTATTTATAGTTAAAATATTCAAAATCCTAAGTAAGTGATTCAGTTTAACATCACCACACTAAGAAATCATCCTTAGTAACTTAATAGGGTCTACCCCCCTTGGCTCCGTTAGGAGTTGAGCCTAAATGGAGGAGTCAAGAACAAGGTGACAACCTTGACTCGAGACTTGCCCCCAAGGACACACCAAGTGGCTTGAAGATTTCTGCCACGTAATCCAGGTGTGTGAAAAGGCGGCAACAATTCTCAGCCATTGATATTTTTCTATATGCAGAACAGATTGTGACTATCGGTTTCCATCGCGATCTTTCTCCACCATTTGATTTCCTATGAGATCTTTCTTCGTAGATCACCAAATTGATCACTGATAGGATCAATTTCTAAGCAACTTAGAAACTAAGAATTTATACACTGAATTTATATAGAGTAGATGTAGGATGAATTCATAATTCTAGAGATTTATATATCAACATGGAATTCATCAAAACACACGAAATGTAATCATCTGATATTTATTCAATCAGACAGGAAACTCAAACACATAGAATTTACTTCTTCACTCCTTCTGTGCACACTCTTTGTTATCTCATCTCTCACTCTACTCTGCTGCACTATTTTTTTATTCATTCTATTACATTCAAATTATGTCCACAATGGTCTATTCCGCATGCGGGATGGGGGATGCGGGATCGCAATTTCCATATTTCCCCAATTTCGCAACTCAAACTTTCCACACCGTTGATTCTTGTAGGTTTATTCTCAGTCATTGATCTGTTTCCAGATGCAGAACAAATTGTGACCGTCGATTTCTATCCCGATCTTTCTCCATTGTTTGATCTCATCTGAGATCTTTCTTTGTAGATCACCAAATTGATCACTAACAGGATGAATTTCTCTGTAACTTAGAAACTAAAAATTTATACACATAATTTATATGGAGTGGACGTAGGATGAATTCATAATTCTACAGATTTATATATCAACATGGAATTCATCAAAACACATGAAATGTAATCCTCTATTATTTATTCAATTAGATCAAAAACTCAAACACAGAGAATTTACTTCTTCACTCCTTCTATGCACACTCTTTGTTATCTCATCTCTTGCTGACATCTCGTAGATTTTACTAGTCGAGTTCATGAGAAATGGAGGTAATTCAAATGCTGAAAATAACAACTGTTTTGGCATTTTACAAGCACATCCATAAATGAAGAACAAGGTATTTTATGTCGCAACAATGGCTATTGGGATGACAGAACATAATTGTTAATCCAAGATTGATGATAGAACGTAATCTTTGTGGACGGGGCTGATATGGTGAGATTGGCAGTTCTTGTTCAACTTGACGACGAAGCTGTCAGAATGTACTTGATCTTTGTTTAGGGTTGTCTGTACCAATTTCCTTCCATGGCAGGTTAATTTTGGATGCAGCGAAGCGGGGAGTTTATTTGTTTTTGATGCATGGCATTTCTATTTATTGTTAGGGTTATCTTGTGATCTGCGCTGACTTAGTTCTGATCTCACCATTAATTAGGACATGATGGACTGAACTTTTTGATTGCTAGGTGGATGGGGACTGCTGTATCCTGATTCTAGCCGTAGATCTTTTTTATTGAGTCTTTATTTTGGTTTATTGTGACTAAGCAATATCTCTGGTATGTCCCTTCGGGCAATAAAGACGTTGGCCCACACTCCACCAAAAGGATGTCGAGTCATTACTCGGTCTCAGGTGGTGGCATCAAAACCAAATGAATTCAACCGGACCTCATGTCTTCATGTGAGCGATGTTGTGGAAGCTATGGTGTTTGCTCCGGATGTTGTTTCTGTTCTTGTGCTGAATCCCTGTTTGATGAAGATGTGTATGGTGGAGGCTCCATTCATGTGCAGCAATATGGGATTGAAGGGTTTGGATGATGATAGTCCATGGAAGATTACTATTTCGTATTGCGCTGCAGTCTCGGTTAAGCCACCACAGAATTTTGCCTGAACTCCATTATTTGGTCAACGGGATTGCAATCGGTCTCAAGTGGAGGACTCGTAAATTATTATGAATAGGGTCGGTCCTCATTACAGTTTATGAATGATGATGTGGGAGCTATGGTGTTTTCTCTGGAGGATCGTTTCGTTCCTGTGCCGAATCCCTGTTTGACGAAGAAGCAAATAGTTGATATGGGGGATGATTCACTGTGCAGTAAGTTGGGGCTAAAGGTTTCTGCTGGAGACTGTCCAGGGTTGTTTTCTACATAGACGGATGCTGATGTTTCGGTTATGCCTCAAAAGGTATTTAACCTTGATTTTTCCTCTGTTGTTTATTAGTCGGTAGCTCTGTTTGTTGGTCAGGAGGGATATGATGGAGAAACTCATGTGATTTCTCATTCTAAGATTTCACATTTCGCATTGGGATGTCCTATGGTTTTGGAGTCGGGCTTAGGGTTTGTTTGTGATACTCTGGATTTGGAGGATTTGGGTCTTGATATTAGTCTTGAGAAGGGTTTTATGTCTAAGGACCTCAGCGAGGGTTTGAAGTCCATGAAGGGTTTCGGTGGGTCCTTCTTTGAGGGTTTTGATGGGGTTTGTAGTGTACCTGCTCATGTGGAAACTGTGAAAAGTCCTTTGGTGGGCCTAGAATCTTTACACTTACCATATGTCCATAAGCGTAGCAAAAAACCTGTCCGCAAAGTAGAAATCCCGCTCTTGGTGGTTGGAGAGGATGTTTCCTTGAATGATATTGTTCTTACCAATGCACTTACATTGGTAGGAAGAGTTGGAGGTCGTAGAGTCTCTCCTGATGGGGTAAAGAATTGGGTTCTTGGCACATGAAAGAATATCACCTATCCGGACATTTTTGTTCTACCTAGGGGATGGTTGGCTTTCAAATTCAAATTCAAGGCAGATGCTGCTCGTATTCTGATAGGGTTTTGGAAATGGAACTTTTCTAGTTTGATGCTCAAACACTGGACTCCACTTTTTGATTTGTGGCATGAGAGGTATGACTCGATGCCTATTTGGGTAAAACTCCCTAACTTATCTTTTGAGTTCTGGTCTTTGGAATTTTTCAAACTCATTGTTAATACCCTAGGGAATTTCCTGGAAGGTGATCTATCCTTTTTAGATTTAGGGGTTTGTTGTCTGGGGAGGGTTTTGGTTTTATTGGACCTTCGGAATGGACTAACATCTGATATTGATATAAAGCATGGGGATACTGTTTTTAATCAAACTTTGGATTGTGTAGGTATACCTTTCAAATGTAACAGATGTCACAGTTATGGTCATTTGGTTTCTCATTGTCATTTATCCTTGAAAAATAATTATCGTGATGAGATTAAACCAAAATCTGTGTGGAGAGTTAAAAAACCTGTGGTTTCTGCTGACTTTGATGAGGTGAGGATTGATTCTGTGAGACCTAGGGATGAGGGTTTGGATAGATCTTGCGAGGATAATGTTTCATCTTGCATTCCGACTCTTAAATATCTTAGTTTACCCTATCAGGGTGCAAAGGTTATTGTTGGTAATTCTGATGAGGATTTCATATCTATTTCTCCTTTAAAAAATCTGAGTTTCATTTCTCCTTTTAAAGAAACTTTCAGTGGAACCAGATATTTTCTTAGATCTTGTAATAAATTTAATGGGAATTATCCTGATTTTGGAGTGGGCAGAGGGGTATCGGGTTTGAGCTCTTCTGGTCCACTATTGAAGGAGAGTGAACAGTTTAATGTTAATGGGGTGCTTAGAGCAGTGTTGACCCCTGCTTTGGTTACATTATGATCTTGATGACCCTTAATTGTCGTGGTTTGGCTAGTAAACCAAAAAAACTAACGATTTGTAGACTTGTTGAAGATCAACATATCAATGTTTTATTTATGCAAGAATCTATGGGTAATGGGAACCTGTTAGTGGATGAATTAGAATCTATGTTGAGGGGATGGACCTTTCTTTCTTCGGATACTTGAGGTAAATCTGGAGGTCTTCAATTAGGTTGGAGATCCAGATTTTTTCACCTACAGAATGCTTGGGGTGTGGGGTCGGGACTTTGTGCATCTTTGTTCTCTATTGAACTTAATTTGGATGTTTGTCTTGCCAACATATATGGTCCTTAAATTGGTAGAGAAGCATTCTGGAATAATCTTTTGGATTTTGATTGTCTTAAATGTGAAAAATTAATCCTAGGAGGGGATTTGAATTTCTCCATGGGATTATCTGAGATTTGGGGTTTTACAGCTAGATTGGATCCCCTTTTTGATTTTTTAACAAAATCTTTGGAGAACTATGGTCTTGTGGACATCATACCTTCTATTATGATTCTCACATGGACTAGTAGAAGAGTTGGTGCTGAAAATATTAGTAAAAGACTAGATAGGTTTCTTATATCAGCTGATATGCTAGATCTTAATTATTTTTATAGTCAGTGGGTGGGAAGTGGGGGTGACTCTGATCATCAACTTGTTTTTCTTTAGATTTTGAAAAGGGGGATATAGTTGAAAAACCCATTCAAGTTCAATCCTCATTGGCTTGAAAATGATGATTTGGTTAAATCTTTGATTGAATCTTGGGTGGCTTTTTCTGATATTCTACATGATTCCCCTGCATCTCACTTTGACTCCAATCTTAAGAGAATTAAGGATTTTTCAATTACTTGGTCTGTTAAGAAAAAGGAGATGGAGTTCAAATAATTAGTGGAAATTAAACTTATGCTTACTGTTTTTTCTCATAAATTTGGTTTTGGTTTCTCGTCTGATGAGGATAAGGAAGCTTTGATTGAATTAGAATCTCGAAAGAGAAAAATCCTTTTGGACTGAGAACATGAAGCAAGACAGAAGAGTAGGGAAATTTGGCTGCTTTGTGGGGATGACAACACACCATTTTTCCATAAATTTGCTAATCAAAGAAAAAATACAAATTCTATATGGAAGATTAAAGATGATGGGGGAAACATGGTGGAAGGTTTTGAATACATTGTTGGGGCTATTGTTAGTCATTTTGAGACACTTTTCTAGGCTGACACAAATCTTCACCTTACTAAACATCTGAAAATCTCTGATCATTTTCCATCTTCCATTACAGTTGAGGAGAATTATGATCTTATGAAGCCTGTTACTTTGGAGGAGATAAAAACAATACTTTCCCTAAGAAAAAACAATAAGAGTCCTGGCCCGGATGGGATTCCTGTAGAGGTTTATAGGACTATTTTTGATGTGATGGGATTTGATTTGTTAAGGGTTATTGAGGATTCTAGGAAGATCGGAAAAATTCTAGCAGTAATTAACTCAACCTTTATTGTATTGATACCAAAATCAGATTGCCCTAGTACTTTTGATGGTTACAGGCCTATTTCATTATGTAATTTCAGCTATAAGATTAATGGTAAGATTTTATCTACCAGGATTAAGAAGGTATTGGGTAGATATATTTCTTATGAGCAGTTTGGTTTTTTGCCTGGAAGGAAAATTCATGATGCAGTGGGTGCCACTCATGAAAGCATTCACTCTATACATTGTAAAGGTATAAGGTCTGTGGTTCTGAAAATTGATTTATCTAAAGCATATGATAGAGTCAGCTGGATTTACCTGCGGGTTATTTTAACCAAAATGGGGTTTGGTGTACCATTCATTACTTGGGTTATGAGCAGTTTAACCTTTGTTTCTTTCTCTGTCATGATTAATGGTGTGGCTTTTAGTTTCTTTAGGTCTGGACGAGGACTTAGACAGGGGTTTCCTCTTGCACCTTTGCTATTTCTTGTTGTGGCTGAAGGATTGAGTAGGGCTATTTTATCTGCTAAAAACAATGGTATTTTCAGGGGCATCTCTTTTGGAAATAATATTTCATTGACTCATGTACTATTTTTTGATGACATTGTTATGATCACTGATGGATCTGCTCAGTCTTTATCAATGTTGTATGAAATTTTGTTGGACTTTACTAAAGCCACATGGATGATAATTAATGAGGACAAATTATCTTTCTATTACTCTAGGCTTGATGAAGCAGAGTTGATCTCTTTGCAAAATATTTTCTCATATACTGTTCTAAAAATTGACAGTGGTATGAAATACCTTGGATTTTATTTAAAACCTTGCAAATATTTGCTGAAATACTGGGATTGGCTTATTGCAAAAGCTGAAAAATGCATAAAAAATTAGAGTTATAGATGGCTATCCAGGGGTGGTAAGCTTGTTTTGATAAAGTATGTTCTTGAAGATTCGCCTGTTTACTGGATGCATTTCTGGATCCCTGTAGGGATTATTGAGAAAATCAGAAAAATATGTTTTAAATTTTTATGGTCTAGCAGTAGTGGATATTCTTTCGGGTTGCCTTGGACTTCTTGGAAGTTTTTGGCAAATAAAAAATCTTTGGGTGGTTGGGGTCTGAAAGTAACTGCTCTTTTTGCCAAAGCACTTGGTGCTAAAAGTGTTTGGAACACAATTCATGGCTCAAGGTTGTGTGTATATATTGTCACTCAGAAATATATCAAGCCTCCCACTTTGCTGGATTGGATCAGAGAAAAGGATAAAAATAAATCATGTATATCCATTTTCTAGAAATCTGTGCTTGGTCTTTTCATCTTATTGGTTATTTTCTGGTTTGGAAGATTGGGAATGGTGCTAAAGTTTGTATTGGTATGGATCCTTGGGTAGGTTGTAAATGGCGCCAATGCTTACCTTCACACTTGATTGATTTTCTACATTCTGCAGGTTATTTTTTTTTTAAAGATGTTGGGACATTGACCGTTTCTTACTTAATGGAACAAGGTTGGTTAAGCTCTGATGATCTAGGCCTAGTTGAGAATATGGATATAAATGCTTGGAATGGATACTTAACCATTCTAAAATCCAGTCATATTAGACTTAGAAATGAGGATGATGTTCTTGTTTGGAATCAGGTTAAATCTGGTAAGTATTCCCCTAAAGTGGGATACATGCATTTGATTCTGGAACAACATGAAAAGGAAACTGCTTGGTGGTGGAATATGTTCTGGCATTTGAAGTGTCCCCTTAATTCAAAGATCTTTTGCTGGTTTCTTTTTTAAAGGAAATCCCTTACTTGGGATATTCTTAATAGCACGGGTTGGGAAGGACCTGGACGCTGCTACCTTTGTAAAAGTGATGTTGAAACAAATTTACATTTAGTGGTTGATTTCCCTTATACAAAATCTATTTGGAAGGAGATTGAAGCTAAGGTTAATATTCAGAATATTTGGGTTGGGGAAACAATTCTTACCTGTTTGAAGAATTGGGTTTTCAATACTAAGGTAAAAACAATAAGATCTTTGCCTATCATTGTATCTTGGTTTATATGGAAGTCTAGAAACCATAGCTATTTTGATAACTTTACCACATCTCCTGCGTAGCTATCAGCTTTTAGTTTGGGTTTGATTTCAACTTATGCTCTGGACACTGTTGTTTTGAAGATTAGAATCATTACCGAGGAAGTTATTGACAAAACTAAACCTTGGGGATTTTTTGATGGTTTTGCTTCTCGTAATCCACAAGTGTGTGGTGTTGGAGGTATACGTTTCCTCAAAGCTGACCACTATATCACTTTTAAAGCTGGGCTAGGGGTAGGGACAAACAATTTTACTGAGTTATCTTCTTTGAAATTACTTTTAATCTTGGCTTTGGAAAAGTAGATTTTGAATATCCAGGTATTCGGTGACTCCTTTCCTGTCATAAACTGGATTTTTGGCAAATTCAGAATTCATAATTTGCAACTTGCACAGTTACTGCAAGAGGTCAACAGACTCTCTGACTTTTTTTAGCAGGCTGATTTTAAACATATTTATAGGGAAATAAATACTTTAGCCGATAAGTTAGCAAAAGATGGTGGAAAATTTCATCTTGGGTATTGGTTTATCTCTGAGTATCATGGGTCTGGAAGACATGATACCTTTCAGGTTTTTTAAGTTCAATATGAACTTAGGGACAAGAGGGAATCTGCTGGTTGATAATTTTTTTTATCAATGTTGGTGACTGAATGGAACTACATGTTTTTATCTTTTGTATACATACAAGGTTATGGACATGTTGATTACTATGTGGTTCTAAGCTGGACAGTTAGAGGTTATGGTGACATTTTTGGACAATTTCCAGTTTTGGTGACTATCTGGGATAGTTTGATGATGATATTTTGGATAGGCTGGTTTGATGGCCGATAGAAGTATTATTATATGGAGATGAATTTCTATGAATATTTGGAGACTATTGATTGACATGTTGTTAATCTGTTGTTTTTGTAATTAAGATATATTTTTGACTTTGTATAGCTTTTTTGAGATGTTTTGAAGAACAAATGGACACTTATCTTTTTTTGATAGTGGCTCATCTGCACAATATATTAAAATTATGATTTTTCTCTATGGAAAAAATCTCATCTCTTGCTCTACTCTACTACACTCTTTTTTTCTTCATTCTATTACATTCAAATCATTTTATAACACTCAGAAAAACTTGTTAGATCCGACTAAGTTGGATCTGAGGACCTAACAAAAGTAAAACCTATCGAAAAATATCAATCCTTGAGTAATCCACGTAGGGATCAAGGAGAACAAAGGAAAAATCGCTACTTATTACAATCAAAACTAATTCTATCTACTTATTAATGAACCCTATCTAGAACTTGATTACAAGGCAAGTTGATTCATCAGTCAATGAACCTTGAGTTGGATGCTAAGTTGATTCTGTTAGGATATTTAGACACTTAGGATTTAGCTAATATCAACTTGTGTAATATATCCGTTAGGTAAAGTGTGTTCTTTAGTATGCATTAGTATGCATTTATAAATATTATAATCCAACAGTCACAATATGTTCTAGACATAAAGTGATCCGACAATTCACCTTCTCTTAGACCATACCTACCATTGATCTGTGGCTTAACACCTGATTGGTCCATGATCTCTATTTAAAGAGCATGGAGGGTCCTTGGCTAGTTGATCGATTATGAGAAGCTCATTTGTAACTTTCTTCTTTTGCATAATAAATTGCTCAAAGTAGTTATTTGGTTGGCGCCATGGATTATTTCCCTCTCGAGGATTTTAACCACGTGACAAAATATTGGTGTGTTGATCTGTGATCTATATTTTTGAGTGGTTTCTCTTGGTGTTCGGTCTTTTGGGAGTACCCTGTGTACATGAACATGGTATTAGAGTGTTTATGCAGTTTCGCTTCCATTTGTGATCAAGATCTGGAACCGGTGTTGCTGAAACTTTGAAAGGTTTTTTGGTTCTGAAGTTTTTGTGCATTTGTGGCTAGTTGGATTTGTTCCATTGCATCTAGAGCTTCGTTTCCATTGGGAAATAGTTTTCGTTTCATTGAAAACTATTTCCGTTTGATCCAGAAATACCTATTTCAACAAATCTCAAGGTATAATGTTATAGTGACGGATTTGTTTTATGTTTTTTAAAATCTCTCATATTTTATAAGTTTATTATTAGATCTTTATTATTTCAGTCTCGGATTGTTTCCTTCCCTGGTTGTGCATGCTCTTTTCCGTGCACCTTGCGCAATTGCAGTGAATCAGAAACAGAAAGGGAAAGTTTTTTTTGTCTTCTCGGCTATGTATGCTCTTTGTCGTGCACCTTCTGGGATCGCAGCGAATCAAAAACAATGAGAAAACTTGAAAAAAGTAGAATTTCCAGGAAAGCTAACCAAGATCCAACCCTATAGTGTGGAAAAATTATTTTTGTTTTTCAGTTTTTTTGTGATTTGCAAGAAAAAAAGGCAAACACGGAGACCGAGAGAGAAGAGTAAAAAAAAAAACCCTTCCTCTTTCCCTTCTTTTATGTACCTTTTAAACTTAGCTCACTTGGTTCAAAGTTGCTTTATTCCTTAATAGGTCTTGACTTTGAAGTCTTATTAAGTTACTTTTTAGTACATGCAATTTCTATTTTCAAATTACTTTATTGTAAAAGTGCATCTCATTTAAAAAAAAAGAGTGAATCACTTAAATCTTTTAATTTATTGCCACACTATTTAAAGTAACATTATTGTAAAAGTGAACATCACTTATTTTACAAAAGTGATTCACTGAAAATCAACTTTATTGTAAGTGATTGTCAAAGGTTCATGTTGAGAAGAAGGAGGTTCTTTTTTATAGTTGGTCAAGTTAATATCTGTCATGACACTATTGGGGACATCTTCAACATTTTCTTTGATCAGGCATAACTTCATCATCCAGAATCAGTTTTCATTTCTATTTTTTTCGAAACAGCCTAATGTTTCGAGCTCTTTGCATAAAAATGGTTAGTTTCTATTCTTTCAGCCATTATTTTATAGTATGGCCGCCCCTTGTGATATTATACTTACCAGTTCTAACTATTTCTCATGGAAATATCATATGGAGGGTGTTCTAAGAAGTAGGGGGATTTTCATAATCACCTCAAGGAAACAAACAAAACCCACTGATGATGATAAGAAAATAAAATGGGCAAACAGATGTGACAAAGCTCGTGGATTGATTGGGATTTCAATCTCTACTGATTTGCGATTTCACATATCTAGAATTGATGAACCTGATAAAGCTTGGGAAAAGTTGGAATCAGTGTTTGGTAAACACAATGAAACTCGAGGTCATCAACTTGAGAATGAATAGATTTCTTTGAATCCAAGTGATTTTTCATGCATTCAATATTATTTATCTAAGTATAAAACTATTAGACTCTTATGTGAAGAATGCAAGATTAAGAAAGAAGACAAACAATGTATTTATCATACTATTTCCAAACTTGGACCTGCATATTCTATTTTTGTATCTACATTTTACTCCATGAAAGAATCCTTGAATGTAGCTAGATATCAAGAGCGTATACTTGAATCCTTTTGCCATTCCTTAATTAGAGAGAAAGATAAGCTCATTCATATTGGAATAATTAACAATGCAGATACATCTAGGAAAGCCTTATTGTCCCAATAGAAAGAAAAGTCCAACCCTCCCAAGCAACAGAATTTTTGCAATAATAAGCCAAACAAGGGTCCTAAACCCTCTCAGTCAGCTCCTTCTTTGAAAAATGACTAAGGATCCAAGCCAAAAGGAAAGAAGATTGAGTGTCATTGCAATTTTGTGGGAAAGATAATCATGATGAATCTAAGTCTTTCAAGAAGATGGTAGCCTTGGAAGCAGTAATGAAGAAGCACCACATCATCCTAGATTCATCTTCAGAATCTACCTCTCATCGACATGCACTTTGTGCTTCTGGTTACTCTTATACTGCATCTTCTTCTTCTACTTCAAATGAATGGTTCATTGATTCTGAAGCATCTTATCATATGGCTAAGGATCAAGCCATCTTTTCTACTATGCATGAATGTAACACCAAAATAATATTTGTTGGTGATGATAGATCTCTAAGTGTTTGTTGCAGCTCCAACTATTTCCCAAATTTCTAAAAAATTGGGACCCTCCTTTCAAATTTTGTCTTGCTTAGTTTGTTGGGATTGCTTAAATTTATTGCGAGTTTTGATTTTTGAGAATGATTATTGAATGAATATCCTTTTATGCTGAATGCTGCCTTTTGACTTAAATTGTGACTTGCGGTGATTTCTTATTTCACTGACGAAAATTGTTTGAGTTGTGAATCGGGGCCGTAGTCACCTACGCAGCCGCCATTACAGAGGCTCAATAGAGTAACGACCCGATTCAAAACCCTGTCTTCCGCCGATGCACTTTTGTTTTATTTTATCACCATCGGGGCACTAGTCCTCTTTGCAGCCACCATTTCGGTGGATCAATAACAAACGTTCCAACGGTCTAGAGTTACCTACGCCGATTTCATATTTTATCATTTTTGTTTGCTCTTTTCGCTATCGAAATTGTGTTGGAATTTTGATCGGGGATTAGGTATTAACTATTCTGATCGCCGATGGTTTCATATCTTAGCGTAAACCATAATCTATTTTAAATACCACCATCGCGGCTCCGGAGTGGACTAACCATCTGACGTGGTTGTTCTATTTTTCTCTTTTGGTTTGATTTTTGCCGATTGTTTTCTTTTATTGCGGAACCCTTAGCATGTGCATCGCCCGCCGTTGCGGTTCCTTAGCGGGCTAATCACCCGTTCCTAGTTTTCCATCCACTGATGAGGTTTTTATCTACCCGATGCTTAGTACTATCGGTGGAGTCTTTCCCGTCGTTCTGTTGTGTATTACATTGTTCTATGTAACAGCGAAGGTTTCCCGTGGGTGCAAGTCGATGTTAAGGTCGTCTGAGCTGAAGAACGCAGTTTTGGGGTTGGGTGTTTCAAAGAGTGGTAGTTACTTTGTCCTGGTCTTGGTTTTCATTGGAGGTTTTTCATTCTAGTGTAGATGTGGCCTAGATTGGGGAAAAAAATCTATTCTATCAGGCATGAGTTTAATTTTTGAACAGGGTTTTAAGCACAAAATTGCGGGATCTCTTTTGTCTTGACATTTATAAATCATACTACAGGATGCATGTATTGATCTAGTTTGTGTTACCTTGTTAAACACTAATGATTTGATATGTTTAGGATAGGAAGATTGCTGCAAAGAATATATGCCTAAAATGCAAAGCACAAGAGGAGCAACCTTGAAAGAATAAGTTAAAGCATAAAGAAATAGAGATGCCACTCGAGGAAAAGAAGAGAGCGAAAGGATAAGACTAACAATATCTCAAAAGGACCAATGAATTATAGAGCATAATCATTAAGAGTAGAGGCTCAGGCTTGGGCAGTTTGTCAGTTACCAAGCTGGTCCCTTTTCATAAAAGTGTTTATCTAAAATGTAATGTTTGTATGAATCATGAGCATTCACAAAATTAAAAAACTATGAGATTAAAATGGTTGGGGCAACCCAAAGGTTTTGCTGGGTTTTTGTATAAATATAGAAAACTTAGAGGGAAGAAGGGATTTTTCCCAGTTAGAGTTGTGAGAACACATTGTAAAAGGAACTATTTCGTTTTGCAATATATAATTACAATTTTTCCTATTGGAGAAAGCTTTGGTGGAATGTTCGAATGATGTTCAATGGATGTTGTTGAAGGGGAACTATTTCATTTTCAGCTTTTATTCATTAACTGTGAGATCGTTCTATCTTGTTGAACTTATGTTCTTGTATGAATGTTCTCTGGTTTATTTTATGATAATTTCCACTATGAGTAATGAATGTTTTCACTACAATGAGCTATCTTATTGTTCATCTATATATTCATGTTTATGTGTTTTGAATTAAAGAACAACTACCTATGATTTTTCTTAATGCACAAAATATAATACATTGCTCATTAAATGATAATCTTGCTCCCTAGGGACAACTTAGTTAGTTTTATTTCCTATCGTATGTGATTTAGATGCAAGAGACTTTAAGACGAGAGGTAAGAACCTGCGCATCACATTGTGACTACTCCTCGTTTTTTATTATTATCAAATCTATATTTTTAGAGAGGCACTTGCATATCATACTTAAATTTAAAACACAAAAATATACACAGTGGACCAGGTCGCAATCGGTAAAACCATTTATTTTTGTTACTTGACCAATGGTAGCCGGACCGTAAACCGAACGAGAATCCCTTGCTATTGTTGACTACAATTTTCTAGGCCTCAACAGTTATTGGCGCTGGAAAGAGGGCCACCAGTGCATGGCTAGCCGAGGAAACCCGTTTCCTCGAAATTACTCCACCAGTGATAGTTTTGAAAGCAGTTCATTTCCTAATCTGATTCCTAAAGAAAACAGAGAACATTTGTATTCTGTGGACAATGAAGTTGTTAATGATATGAGAAGACACACTAGGGCTTATGTGAAAGTAGTTGAGGAGATGGAGGATATTCTAATTCGTTTATCTGCAAATGAAAAGATATGTCAATATATTGATCTTGTGGTAGCAGACATACCTGATGGTTATGGACGTATTTTGAATCGAGACTGGTCAACAAGATTAAAGGGGTATTTTGCTTCATATTGGTTACATTTGTGGTTTCCTCATAAAGAAAGCCCAAATCAGATCAAAATATTAAGAGATCCCTACATGAAACACACTGTTACAAAATTGGAAGAAAGAAATGAATCAATAAATTATGTATTGGGAAATTATCTAATTGAACTTGAATTGGGACACTTTGCATCAGAAGAAGCTAACAACCTATCGGACACCCAACCCGATCTCCAATTTTCGCAGGCTGATGAAATTGATTGTAAAATAGTAGATTGAGCTTTAGATGTAGATGTTGATTCATGTAAAATACTAATAGATGATTTTTGGACACTTTTCTTTGATGGATCTAAAACTTCAGAAAGATCAAGAGCTGGCTGTGTCCTGATTGATCCTAAAATAAATAAACATTTTCCTTCATGTAGGTTAGAGTTTGAATGTACCAATAACACAACCGAATATGAAGCATTAGTTCAGGGACTAAGAAAAGCGATTGAATTAAAAGTAGAAAATCTGAAAGTGTATGGGGATTCTGAAATAATTGTAAAACAAATTCAAAATCAGATACATTGCATTTCCCCTCATTTAAAATCTTATCAAAATGAAGTATGGGATTTTTCAAAAGGTTTTTATGCATTTAATATTGTATCGATTACTAGATTAAAGAATGCAGCGGCTAACTTGTTAGCCACCTCAACTGCGAGGCTTGTACCCTCTAATAACAAGTGTTCTATTGAATTACTTTTCAAGCCCTCTATTCTAGACATGATTACAAATTTATGAGTTTTTGATGACAATCAGCAGATTCTAAAATGTTTGACAAATGATGAAACTTTCAAAGGGGCAATCATTGATGATGAAGAACATCAAGATGAGCTAAAATTCGACAATTTTATTCGTAAAGGAGTCAGGACTTTAGAGCGAATGTTTGATCTAAACGACAAATTCAGAAGCCCAATAAATGTTAAGACTCATAGCTTGTCTCTACAATTCAAGCTAATTAATTTAGGAACTGAAATTGAGCCTAGATATGTGAATTTGGGAAAGTGTTGCTCCCCAGGTGAAAGAAATAAGTTCATCAGTTTGTTCAAACAATACAAAGATGTGTTTTCTTGGACATCTGAAGATTTGAAAACATATGACACCAAGATTATTCAGCATGTCATCCCTATTAGAACTGGGGTCAAGCCTTATCAGCAGCCTTTGAGGAAAATGCACCCAAAACTGGAGCCTCTAATTCAGAATGAAGTAAAGAAATTGTTGGACGCTAAAATTATCTTCAAAGTGAGACACTCAGAATGGGTTTCAAATCTAGTACTAGTAAGGAAGAAATCTGGACAAATTAGACTATGTGTGGATTTCAGGAACTTAAATCACACTTTAGATAAAGACAATTATCCAGTCCCACCCATGGAACAGATATTGAAAATCGTTTCGGGTTCTGAGTTATTTTCTTTATTAGATGGATTCTCTGGTTACAATCAAGTATTAGTAGCTGAAGAAGATAGACTCAGAACTACATTCAGAACAAGATGGGGGACTTTTGCTTACAGAAGGATGCCCTTTGGACTCATAAACGTTGGAGCTACTTTCTAGAGGGCTATGGATATATATTTCCATGGTTTGATTGGCCGCAATGTTGTGGTATACCTCGGTGACATCACAATATTTTCAAAGAAAAGAGAAGAACATGCATTCCATCTAAAACAGATTTTCAAGCATTGTGGAAAATATGGTATCTCGCTAAATCCCAAGAAGTGTGTGTTTGCTGTTACAGAAGGAAAGCTACTAGGTCACATGGTATCTAAGAAGGGTATCTCCATAGACCCAGAAATGATCAAAGCTATCGAACAGATCCCCTTACCCCATAATAAAAAGTTCATGCAATCATTTATGGGGACAATAAATTTCATGCGAAGGTTTGTGCCGGATTTCGCTCAAATTGTTAAGCCTTTGCAACAAATGGTGAAACAAAGTGTACAATTCAAATGGACTGATGTAGAGAAGAATTCATTCAGTAAAATAAAGACATATATTGCTCATGCACCCTCTCTCAAAATTCCAGATTATGAGAAGGATTTTATTTTGTACACTTTCGCATCTGACGATTCTCTAGAAGTAGTGCTTACTCAGAAGGAAGAGGGGGGAGATGAGTTCCCCATATCATTCATGAGCACTGGTTTGCAGGAGGCCGATTTAAATTACCCAACTGTGGACAAGCAAGCTTATGCTATCTTCAAAGCGATAAAACAATCCAGGCTGTACATACTTAAGAACTGGACCAAGGTCTCTTTTCATGCAAAACGAATTAGGAGAAAGAAGAGGCAACTGGGTAACAACTTTACAAGAGTATGACCTATAATTCAATCCATCCTCCATCGTTAGAGGGTAGGGAATGTGCAAACTAATGGTTGAAGGCAATAGTAATGAAGAAAACAATTGGGAAAGTGAAGTAGAGTTACATATGATGGATGTATGTCCTCTTTTCATAGCTCCATATTCCTGGTACAGAGACCTTGTTCATTACCTTCAGGAAGGTGTGTTGCTAGAACATTGGAATTTCAAGCAGCGAAGAGAGTTGTGCCTTAAATCACCTGTGTATCAGATCATTGATGGAATTTTATTCAGGAAGAATTATGATGGAGCCCTTCTCAGGTGTCTAGAGAAGGAAGACGCAAAAAAGGTCATAACTAAGTTACATGATGGGCCTGCTGGAGGCCATTTTTTCAGAGATACGACAACCCACAAGATTCTCAGAGCCGGGTACTATTGGCCCACGTTGTTCAAGGATGCTCATGCACATGTTAGAAAGTGCGATATCTGCTAGAGGTGTGGGGGAAGACAAGACAAAGTAGCACGACCATTGAAGCCGGTTATGATAACGAAACCATTTGAGCAATGGGTAATTGATATCATTGGAGAAATAAAACCAAATTCTTCCTTGTAGCACAAATATATTTTAACGGCAACTGACTACTTCACTGGATGGGTCGAAGCCATTCTGCTACGTAAAGTCAATGAATACGCGGTCATGGATTTCTTGCAGGATCATATTATGACCAGGTTTGGGGTTCCAATTTCCTTGGTTTTCGATAATGCTACTTATTTTTCTTCCATTAGATTAACTGCATTTGCTCATGAAAAAGGAATTAAGTTGCATTATTCTGCCAACTACTACCCAGAAGGAAATGGTTTAGCAGAATCTACAAACAAGAATTTGATTAGGATCTTGAAAAAGACTATCGTAGAAAACTAGAGAAGTTGGCATTTAGCACTGCCAAACACTCTTTGGGCTGATAGGGTCACACCCAATAATTCGTTAGGTGTGTCACCATATACCCTTGTTTATGGAAAAGAAGCTATACTTTCTCCTAACATTATGCTACCATCATCCATAATAGGCTAAGAATCTAGAGGCATGGACAACGAAATCCTCCAACTAAGAATTTATAATCTTTTGAAGGTGGAAGAGTCTAGATCCAAGGCCAAAGAATGTTTTAAGCAACAACAGGAAGTAGTGAAAAGGTGGTTTGATAATCACAAAGCTGGAACAAAGGAATTTGAAGTGGGAGACCTGGCTCTTAAATGGGATCACCTGCATGATGAAAAAGGGAAGCACACTAAATTTCAACAGTTATGGGTAGGTACTTTTCAGATTGTTGCAAAACTTGGCCCCTCAACCTATAAATTACAAGATTTACAGGGGTGGGAAGAGAACTTACCAATTAATGGTTTAGTTCTCAAACCTTATTTTTCTTGAATTTTTGTTTTTGTTTTGTACATAAATAAGTTGATTTGGTTATTTACGTTGACTTATTTCATTCTTGCTTGTTTTTAGTTAAAATTTATTTTTGATTTCAATAAAAGAGGCAAACTTTTGGTTGCAATGAAAGCATCAGAGTTATGGATTAATTGAGATCTTTGGGTATAAGACCGTATCCTATTGTTTGAATTTGATGGAATTTCTTCTAGTAAGTAGTTTTCCTAAATGGCTATGAACACATTGAAGTCTTGCTTAATCCCTGAAAGATAACTCAGGATCAAGAGATCTGGAATACTACTTCGAGGCCCCATCCATTTCACATCTAAAATGCCCTAGGGGGTGACAGCTAAAGACCCACATAAAGGAAGCAAGGTAAACAATATATTATATATAAATGACCCCATGCCAAGAATTGAAGGCCTAAAGGCTAATAAGAGTCAAAACTCCTAAAAGAAGCAATATTTATCAAAGTAAAGTACTGAATCATATAAGTACAAAATTGACAAAATTTATTCTTCGTCAGTGAGCTAAAAAATTAAATACATCTCTAACACAAAAGGACACTATGGATAGAGGAGCATGAATAAAAATTCAGAAAGAAAGGCATTAGGAGGACTCAAAAAGGACAAAAGGTTCACAAGCACACAAAAGTGTAAAATGGCATGGGAATGAGGAACAAATGAATATCTCTGTTTACCATATGTTACATTCCTGTGGTGTCCAAGCTGGAAGCTACCCAAAGACAGAGGTAAAATGAAACTCATTTTTTTTTTGCCTCAGAAGAATTATCTTGACTTTGAGATTTTGGGTTCCATTTTACTAAAATTGGACTATCATCAATGTTTAAAAGTACATATTTTTTCCATTAGGAAGATCTAGACATATAGAAGAATTCAACATGTTGGATTTATTGCTAAAACAGTCTGTTACTTAAGGAAGAGTTGATTTAGAGATTTGGGTTCACCAGGCAGTCGCCAATTGTTGCAGCTGCAACTATTTCCCAAATTTCTAAAAAATTGGGACCCTCCTTTTAAATTTTGTCTTGCTTAGTTTGTTGGGATTGCTTAACTTTATTGCAAGTTTTTATTTTTTGAGAATGATTATTGAATGAATATCCTTTTATGTTGATGCTTCCTTTTGACTTAAATTATGACTTACGGTGATTTCTTATTTCGTTGACGGAAATTATTTGAGTTGTGAATCGGGTTCGTAGTCACCTACGCAGCCACCATTGCGGAGGCTCAATAGAATAACAACCCGATTCAAAGGCCTGTCTTTTGCTGATGCACTTTTGTTTTATTTTATAACCATCGGGGCACTAGTCCTCTTTGTAGCCGCCATTTCGAAGGATCAATAACAAACGTTCCGATGGTTTAGAGTTACCTGCGCCGATTTCATATTTTATCGTTTTTTTTCTCTTTTCGCTATCAGAATTGTGTTGTAATTTTGATCGTAGATTAGGTATTAACTGTTCTGATCACAAATGGTTTCTCATCTTGGCAGAAGTAATAGTCTATTTTAAATACCACCATCGTGGCTCTGGAGCAGACTAACCATCCGACGTGGTTGTTCTATTTTTCGCTTTTGGTTTGATTTTCGCCGATTGTTTTCTTTTATTGTGGAACCCTTAGCATGTGCATCGCTTGCCGTTGTGGCTCCTTAGCGGGCTAATCGCCTGTTCCTAGTATTCCATTCGCTAATGAGTTTTTTATCTGCCCGATGCTTAGTACTGTCAGTGGAGTTTTTCCCACCGTTCTATTGTGTATTACATTGTTCTATGTAATGGTGGAGGTTTCCTGTGGGCGCATGTCAATGTTAATGTTGTTTGAGTCGAAGAGCGTGGTTTTGGGGTTGGGTGTTTCGAAGAGTGGTAGTTACTTTGTCTTGGTCTTGGTTTTTTACGTTGGAGGTTTTCATTCTAGTGCAGATGTGGCTTGGATTGGAAAAAAAGATTTGTTCTATCAGGCATGAGTTTAAGTTTTGAATACGGGTTTAAGAACAAACTTGTGGGATCTCTTCTATCTTGACATTTATAATTCATATTACAGGATGCATGTATTGATCTAGTTTGTGTTACCTTGTTAAACACTAATGATCTGATATGTTCAAGATAAGAAGATTACTGCAAAGAATATATGCCTAAAAGGAAAAGCACAACAAGAGCAACCTTGAAAGAATAAGTTAAAGCATAAAGAAACAGAGATGTTGCTCGAGGAAAAGAAGAGAGTGAAAGGCTAAGACTAACAAGATATCAAAAGGACCAACGAATTATAGAACGTAATCATTAAGAGTAGAGGCTCAGGCCTGGGCAGTTTGTCAATTACCAAGCTGGTCCCTTTTCATAAAAGTGTTTATCTAAAATGTAATGTTTGTATGAATCATGAGCATTCACAAAATGACAAAACTATGAGATTAAAATGGTTGGGGCAACCCAAAGGTTTCGCTGGGTTTTTGTATAAACATAGGAAAGTTAGAGGGAAGAAGGATTTTTTCCTAGTTAGACTTGTGAGAACACATTGTAAGAGGAACTATTTCGTTTTCCAATATATAATTACAATTTTGCTTGTTGGAGAAAGCTTTGGTGGAATGTTCAAATGTTGTTCATTGGATGTTGTTGAAGGGGAACTATTTTGTTTTCATCTTTTATTCATTAACTGTGAGATCGTTCTAACTTGTTGAACTTATGTTCTTGTATGAATGTTCTCTGGTTTATTTTATGATAATTTCCACTATGAGTAATGAATGTTTTCACTATAATGAGCTATCTTATTGTTCATCTATCTATTCATTTTATGTGTTTTGAGTCAAAGAACAACTACCTGTGATTTTTCTTAATGCACAAACTGTAATACATTGCTCATTAAATGATAATCTCGCTCCCTAGGGACAACTTATTTAGTTTTATTTCCTGCCATGTGTGATTTAGATGCAAGGGAGTTTAAGACGAGAGGTAAGAACCTGCGCATCACATTGCAACTGCTCCTCATTTTCTTTATCAAATCTGCATTTTTAGACAGGCACTTGCATTTCATACTTAAATTTAAAACAAAAAAATATACACGGTGGACTGGGCCGCAACCGGTAAAACGTTTTATTTTTGTTACTTGACCTACGGTAGCCGGACCGTAGACTAGATGGATTCCCCATACCAAACAGTCACAGGCTAGTTGGGAACGTTGACTGGGGAGAATCCCTTATTGTTGTTGTATGTGATTTTCCAGGCCTCAACAGTGTTGTAGGATCTGGAACAGTTTTAGTAGAAAATGGTCATTTTAGTGATGTACTATGTGTTCCAAGAATTTCCTGTAATTTGTTACCAGTCTATCAAATTACTCATTCGGGTGAAGGTAAAACTGTGACGTTTACACCTCACCAAGTTATAATCAAGGATTTTAAAGATCCCCAAAATGTCCTTTCTACTGGAACTATTGATGATATTACCAGGTTGTACAAATTTAACAACTTTGGTTCATCACCTTTTCCTTCAGTTTTTGTTGCTCATAGTGATAACTTGAGCAAACTTTGGCATGAGCGATTTGGTCACTTAAATTATCGCTCATTGCAACAACTATGTAAAGACAATATGGTGATTGGTCTTTCAATGGTATCTTGCAAGGATTGTGTTTGTTCCTGTAGTGTACTCAAAAAACATTATCAAGATTGTTTTGATAAACATGCCTCTTGGCATGCCTCGGTTCCCTTGGAGCTTGTTGATAGTGACTTGTGTGGTCCTCTTCCATCTACTTCCTTTTCTGGTTTCAAATATTTCTTAACTTTCATTGATGACTAATCCAGACGCACTTGGGTTTACTTTCTAAAACTTAAGAGCGAAGTATTTAACATGTTCTTGGCCTACAAGGCCCTTGTTGAAAAACAATCTGGTCATCAAATTATTAAGTTAAGATCTGACAATGGAGGGGAATATGTTATCAAAATGTTCACTACTTTCTGCATTGAACAAGGAATCCAACAACAACACACTGTTCCATATACACCACAAAAAATGGTGTAGATGAACAGAAGAACCACACTTTAAAATAAATGGCTAATTGTATGATCCAATCTAAGTGAACTAAGTCTTGAATATTGGGATGAGGCCATAAATTGTGCAAATTACATAGTTAATCGCACACCCACTAAATTATTACAAGGTATAACACCCGAGGAAGCAGTGAGTAAAATTAAACCAGATGTAAGTCACTTCCGTTTGTTTGGTAGTGAAGCATGGGATCACATTCCGGATGAAAAATAGAAAGCATTGTAGCCTAAAAGTGAAAAGTGCATATTTGTTGGATATTCTAAAGATGTAAAAGGTTATAGACTTCTTCAGCTACATTCTAATGATATAATCATTAGAAGAGATGTTAAATTTAATGAAAATCTCTTGGCCTGCGAGCCTAATTCGACGATTGTATCTTCTTCTACTTCCAACTTCCTTAACAGATTTCCAACTCCAGTTTTTTATGATGACAGTGAGGATGAAAATCCACCTCCGCTTGCTGATGTTCCTCCAGTTGCACTAGCACCAATGTTTCCTCAATGGGTCCATTCAACATGTGAAGTAGCTGGTGATCTTGCTGGTGATCATAGAGATCAATTTTGAACATGTTCTCAGTTTCAGTGAGTCTCTTCTCTTTTGGCTCAGGTTTCCGAGAATCATGATCCAACAACTTTTGCAGAAGCTTCAGGAAATCCATATTGGGATGCAACAATGGATGAAGAATATCATTCCTTAATGACGAACGATACTTGGGATCTTGTTCCTCTTCCAAAAGGAAGAAAACTTGTCAGATGTAAATGGCTCTATAGAACTAAGTATGCATTAGATGGATGTGTTGAAAGACTTAAGGAAAGGTTAGTTGCCAAAGGTTTTTCCTAAATTGAAGGGATTAACTACACTGAAACCTTTGCTCTTGTCGCAAAAAGGAACTCTATTCACCTTGTTATTTCCCTTCCAGCCTTACATAACTAGGAAGTCCATCAAATGGATGTCAAGTCTACCTTCTTACATGGTGATTTAGAGGAGGAAATTTACATGGAACAACCTCCTGGATATGTTCAGAATAACTCTAGCCTTTTCTATCACCTTAAGAAATCCTTATATGTCCTTAAGAAAGATCCTAGAGCTTGGTATTCCAAAATGGATAGCTTTCTACTTGACACTAGTTTTTCTAGATGCCATTATGACCCCAATGTCTATACCAAGAAAGTAGGAAACCATCTCATCATACTTGTTCTTTATGTTGATGATCTTATCCTTACTGGTAGTGACCCTAAACTTTTAACCCATGTGAAATCCAGTCTTAAGAAAAATTTTGAAATGTCAAACTTAGGACATTTGCATTATTTTCTTGGTCTCCAAGTCTTTCAAACCAAAGAAGCAATCTTTCTTTCGCAGTATAAGTATGCTTGTGACCTTCATTAGGGGAATTTTGAGGCAAAAAATGGGCCTCAAAACAAAAAATATACTATCAAAATCCACTTTATAAGAACCAATCACATTCTAGAGAATGACATCATCTCTAATAGTTGAGGTGGCATTGGTTGAGTTAAGAATGCTTATTTGTCAAATTTTAAATGGTGAGTGAAAACCCATAGTTAACTATATCAATGTTGTAAGTAAGTACTCATCATGAAAATAATACTCAAGATTATTTGTAAATATAATATAAATGTACTAAAGTACTCTTAAAGTACTGAGAAAGAAAAGTACTATTTATATTTCAATATAAAATAAATTACAAATACCAAAAAAGTAAATGTGTTATTCAAATGGAATTACTTTTTTATATTTCAATATAAAATAAATTACAAATACCAAAAAGTAAATTGTCTATTCAAAACTAAAATTATGTAATTATGTTTTCAATATTTAAAATATATATGTCAAATCTTTATTTAAATTTAACATCACTTAACATCTTATAATAAAAACTATTTGATCTTAGATCAAATAAAAAAAAATTAATGATTAATAGTTTTTGTCTTTTAAATACTTACTATATATAATAATCTATTATAATTATTATTTAAATATAAAAAAATATATTTATTTATTTTATAAAAATAAAATAAAATATTATAATAAATTACTATAAATATTCTCATCCAGTTTTCATCAAGTTGAATTTTAATATTAATATCATTTTCTTTTAATTTAGGTATTATTCAAGGTTCTTATTTTACTATCAACTTTAACCTTTGAAACACTTGCATCTATACTAACAAAAATTAGACACGTACATTCAAGTTACAAAACCAAATACATACATAAAACTTTAATGTAGCAATTTGAATGACTATTATATCATAATATAATATTATATTATTAAATTTTTTATTACATATAGTAACAATGTTTATTACATATAATCTCATTTGCTTAATATTAACTCAACTTTTTTGTGATAGAAGTTTATGTACTATTCCTTCATCCCAATATTAACACTTAAAAAAAAAACTTATTTAATGATGTTATTAATTATTACATTAAAAACGATATGTGATATACATAATATTTATCATAAGAAACTATTAAAAATGAGTTTACACGTGTTTTTGAAGGTGTGTTAAAAAGATGAAAAATAAATTTAAAAAATGTTTTTTTTTTAATTTATAGTTTTATATTTATATTTTAAAATTAATTTTTATTTTTAATATATATATATATATATATATATATATATATAATATATAATAAATGACAATTTATTCATTTAAATTTAACTTTATATTCAAAATTCAAAATTCAAAATACATGGTTTAAAAACATATTTTGAATATTGAAAAAGTAACTTATGTTTCAAATATAAAAATTAATATATTTTATTTATATTTTATTTTATGAGTACATTAATTTATAAGTACATTCATCATATTATATTCAAAGTAATTTATGTACTCAAAAGTTCTTTATTTTTAGTCATATCAAAGATGATTTTTTTATTGGTTTTATTTTAGACATCTTTTCAATTTAACTTAACCATAGTTATATTGCGTATAGTGTAAGAAATGAGTTGTAAATATACCTTCCCCACAAAATGCCTAACTCATAATATTTTATTATATCTCTTATGAAGCTCATTTTAGACCTCAAAATTCTCCTAATGCTTCATCGCTTTCACATGGAATATTGTAAACCAACCCCTTCTCCCTTTCAGTCTAGAGTCAAACTTTCTGCCACTTGTACTTCACCTGAAGTAGATGCCACTTTGTATCGTCAGCTTGTTGGTAGTCTCTTATACTTGACTCATTCCCATCCTGACCTTTCCTTTGTTATTGGTCGTGTTTCCCGTTATATGCAAACACCTCATGAAAGTCACTGGAAAGAAGCAAAGAGAATAATTAGATATATTCGAGGTACAATTCAGTTTGGGATTCATTACTGTACAAGGGGGAAACCTTTTTTGGTTGGTTTCACTGATTCAAATTGGGCCGACGATCCTGATGATCGAAAGTCTACTGCAGGTTATGTTTTTAGTCTGGGATCTGGACCTATCACTTGGGCTTGTAAGAAACAACAACCTCTTTCTCTTTCTTCAACAAAAGCAGAATATCGAGCCGCAGTTAATTCCAGTCAGGAAGCTTTATGGCTTTGACAGATCCTTTCAGAGTTTGCATTCGAGCAACAACAGCCTACTCTACTTTGGTATGACAATCAAAGTGCCATCAAGCTTGGAAAAGATCTAGTTCTACATCAATGCAGCAAACACATTGAGCTACACATGCACTTCATCATAAATCTTTTTTCTGATCGTGTTCTTGAAATGCTCTATTGCCCTACAATTCATCAAGTTGCAGACATCTTCACCAAGTCTCTTATAGAAGCGAAGTTTTCTAAACTTCGATCTATGTTAGGAGTTCAGGAATGTGTCATTAAGGGGGGATAGGCTCTAATGCCTCCTTCCTTCTCCTAATAGTGTCACTTTTGCAAATCCTTCAATCCTATCCCAAGTTGTTCTTAAGGGGGGGTGTTAGGATATTTAAACACTTAGGATTTAGTTAAGATCATTTTGCGTCATATATCTGTTAGGTAAAGTGTGTTTCTTTAGTATGTATTTGTAAATATTCTAATCCAACAATCACAATATGTTCTAGACATAAAGTGATCCGACGGTTCAACTTCTCTTAGATCATACCTACCATTGATCTGTGGCATAACACCCGATTGGTCTATTTAAAGAGCATGGAGGGTCCTTGGCTATTTGATCGATTATAAGAAGCTCATTTGTAACTTTCTTCTTTTGCATAATAAATTGCTCGAAGTAGCTATTTGGTAGGGGCCGTCGTCTGTTTCCCTCTCGAGGGTTTTAACCACATGACAAAATATCGATGTGTTGATCTATGATATGTTTGTGTGAGTGGCTACTCTTGGTGTTCGATCTTTTGGGAGTACCCTGTGTACCTGAACATCTTTCTTCATAGATCACCAAATTGGTCACTGACAGGATCAATTTCTATGCAACTTAGAAACTAAGAATTTATACATATAATTTATATGGTGTAGACGTAGGATAAATTCATAATTCTACAGATTTATATATCAACATGTAATTTATCAAAACACACAAAATGTAATCCTCTATTCTTTATTCAATCATATTGGAAACTCAAACAAAGAGAATTTACTTCTTAACTCCTTTTGTGCACACTCTTTGTTATCTCATCTCTCGCTCTTCTTTGATGCACTCTTTTTTTCTTCATTCTATTACATTCAAATCATTTTATAACACTCAAAAAACCTGTCAGATCTAACTAAGTTGGATATGAGGACCTAATAAATGTAAAACCTATCGACAAATATCAATTCTTGAGTAATCCACACAGGGATTAAGAAGAACAAAGGAAAAATTGCCACTTATTACAATCAAAACTAATTCTATCTACTAATTAGTGAACCCTACCTAGAACTTGATTACAAGGCAAGTTGATTCATCAGTAAATGAACCTCGAGTTGGACGCTAAGCTGATTCATGAATCAATGAACCTCGAACTGGATGCTCCTACATCAATATCTAAAGATTCTTTTTAATGCTACCACATGCATCACTTTGTGGGCTGATTGGAATTTGGTGACTAAGCCTACAAACTACATCACATCTGGTCTTGTAGTTGTTACATATGGTAGGATACCAATCATTGACCTATACATGTTATGATCTAATTACAAAGAATCATCATTCTTTCTTAATTGTCAAGCCATGACCATAGGAGTACTAACTAGTTTTGAGTCTTCCATTTTAAATTTTTCAACATGTGTTTGATATATTTGGTTTGAGTGAGGAGGATCCCTTTTTCTTTTTGAGAGACTTGTAAACCAAGGAACAATGTGAGTTTACCCAACATTTGTTATATTTTTAATGGTTATACCAGATCTAAAAAAAAAGTTAGCATAATAACATCATAACCATAAGCAAAGTATAATTGAAAGAAAGACAAATGCAGCAACACAAGAGAACACAAGAGAACAGAAGTGAACACAAAGATTTTCCTCGGGGAAACTACAAGGGAGAAAACCCCACAAAACTTCCTTAGTATAGAATTCGACCAAGACAGTGTAAAACCCCAACAAAAAGAATAGTTTCTCATCTTCCATAGTAGACTTTTTCTCTTTCTCTCTCCCCAGTGCAATACTTGAGTGTAAGATGTATCCAAATGAGAGAGGTGCCTCACCTATTTATATTCATTAGGTGAGTGCCTCAAATAACTAACTATGTCGGCCATGTTCCCTAATTAGGTCTGAATTACCTTGGGGTACTCAAAATACATTCTATATATTACTTTTGTGGGTACTATTGCCCCGAATTACAACGAAGGGTTTACCTAATGAATTTTACATGACCAATTACATCAAGGACATTTCCGAATGGAGGAATAAAATCTCCATAGGAGAACACAACAAAAGTAGAATATCTTATGAAGTTACCATATTTTAACACTCCCTCTTAACTAGGAAAGAATTCTACATCATCAACAACCATCATTACAACTGTACAATTGACTCGTGAATCTCTATATGTCATAGGAATTTTGGAACATCATCATACATCTTCATCATGGATCTCAGCTGGATCATCTTCTGGCATCTCGGTATGTAAATATTGAATCATCTTCTATACATGCTGAATCATCTTCTATCAGTATATAAATACTGAATCATCTTCTGTAGTATCAGTATGTGGATACTAAATCATCATAATCATCTTCTAGATCATATTCTTGTAGCATCAATATGTGAATATTGAATATTCTTCTGAATCATCTACTTTCCATCATCAGTGTGTAAACATTGAATCATCATCTGTAATATCAACATCTTCTGAATCATCTACTTTCCAACATCAAGGTGTAATCATTGAATCATCTTCTGTAACATCATCATATGCATCTTCAATATGTGAATACTAAACTATCATCATCTGAACCATCTTCATCTGTATCTTCAGTATGTGAATATTGAACTATCATCATCTGTATCTATAGTATGTGAATACTGAAAGAATCATCATCTGCATCTTCAGTATGGGAATACTAAAGCATTATCATCTGTATCTTCAATATAGACATACTAAATCACCATCATCTACATCTTCAGTATGTAAATACTGAAACATCATCTGTATCTTTAGTATGGGAATACTGAAACATCATCATCTGCATTACCAACATAGAGATGCTGGGACAACATCATCACCATCAAAATAGAAATGTTGAAACAACCTCATCATCATCAACACAAAGTGTTGTGACTTCAACCACATCAACATTAACAGCACAGGGTGTTGATACCACAACCATATCAGCAACAACACAATGTGTTGGGACCACAACCACATCAACATCATCAACACAAGGTGTTGGGACCATAACCACATCATTAACATCATCATACAAATGTTGAAGCAACATCATCATTAATATCAGTATAGGAATACTAAAATTACCTCACCATCATCAGTATAGAGATGCTGAAATTATCTCATCAACATTAGTATAAAAATACTGAGCTTGCTACATCTGTAGAGGAATACTGAAACTATCAATCATCTCATCATCAGTATCAGTGTGATAACACTGAACGAATCATCTCAACAATCAGTGTAACAACACCGAAACTATCATCTCAACTATCAGTATAAAAATATTGAAGCACACATCTCATCAATCATCAGTATAACAATACTGGAGCAACCATCTCAACAATCATCAGTGTAACAATACTGAAGCACACATCTCAATCAGTCATCGGTATAAAAATACTGAATCAACCATCTCAATAATCAACATATCAATGTTGAACCAATCATTTCAGCAGCCATTAGTATAACAATACTGAGCTCATCAGTATAACAATATTGAACTACACATCTCATTATATCAATGATGAACCAATCATATCAACAGCCTTCAGTATAACAATACTAAGCTAAACAGTCATCAATATAATAATACTGAACTACACATCTCAACAATCAACACATCAATGTTGAATCAATCATCTCAACATCCATCAATATAACAATATTGAGCTAAACAACCATCAAGACAAAAATAATGAGCTTAACAGTCATAAATATAATAATACTGAACTACACATCTCAACAATCAACATATCAATGCTGAAACAGTCATCTCAACAACCATTAGTATAATAATACTGAGCTAAACAACCATCAGTATAAAAATACTGAGCTAAAAAACCATCAGTATAAAAATACTAAACTAAATAGTCATCAGTATAGCAATACTGAACTACACATCTCATCAGTATAGAAATATTGTAACAACCATCCTACCCTCTAACTATCTCGGAGCAGCATCACGGTGAGTACCCGGGCATTTTGTGTAACTTACTAACTCTTTTGAACCAACAAGCCTAGTTAGACAGATGGATCTTCCTGGGGACCAACAATCCTTGTCCTAACTTACAAACCCACTTTGGTTAAACTGATCTAGTCAGACATACTAATCCCCCTAGGATCAACAGGATTCGTCTGACTAACCCTTTCTGGCCAAACTATCCTAGTCAGACTTACCCAACTCTAGATTGAGCTACTCACCACTGCATCCTTCTTCCATCTACTATCACTCCCTCTTTTGAGAGACGTTCTTTTGGACTACACCAAGCATGTCTCGAAAGTATTCAAACTTTACAAGAGAAAGAGGCTTAGTCAACACATTTTCCACTTGTTCCTTTGTAGGAACATACTTGAGCTTTACAACTCCTTTCTGCAACTTGTTCTTTAACATTCTCTTTGTGTACATTTGCAACTGCATCATACATTTACAACTTACACCATTCTTCTTTTGTGCATTTGTAATTGCATCATTCTTCTCTTGTACATCCACAATGGTATCGTACATTCACAAGTTACATCATTCTTCTTTTGTGCATTTGTAAGTGCATCATTCTTCTCTTGTACATCTACAATGGTGTCGTACATTCACAGCTTGCATCATTATTATTTTGTGGGTGATTGCATACAATCCTTCCTACAAATCAAATACAATTGTATGATTAGAAACATTTCATAACATGTGACATACATAAATATATGTCATATATTCATGCAACTATTTATGTTAATGTAACAAACATCTATATCAAGCCAACTAGCCTAGTTAGACAGATGGATCTTCCTGGGGACCAACAAGCCTTGTGCTGACTTACAAACCCCCTTGGGTTAAAATGATCTAGTCAGACATACCAATTTGCCTAGGATCAACATGCTTTGTCTGGCTAACCCTTTCAGGCCAAACTATCCTAGTCAGACTTACCCTACTCTAAAACGAGCTACTAACCACTCCATCCTTCTTCCATCTACTGTCACTCCCTCTTTCAAGAGAGGTCCTTTGGGACTACACCAAACATGTCTCGAAATTATTCAAACTTTACAAGAGCCAGAGGCTTAGTCAACACATATACCACTTGTTCCTTTGTAGGAACATACTTGAGCTTTACAACTCCTTTCTACAACTTGTTCTTTAACATTTTGTTTGTGTACATTCGCAACTGCCACATACATTTACAACTTGCACCATTCTTCTTTTGTGCATTTGTAATTGCATCATTCTTCTCTTCTACATCCACAATGGTATCGCACATTCACAAGTTACATCATTCTTCTTTTTTCATCTGTAACTGCATCATTCTTCTCTTGTACATCTGCAATGGTGTCGTACATTCACAACTTGCATCATTCTTCTTTTGTGGGTGATTGCATACAATCCTTCCTACAAATCAAATACGATTGTATGATTAGAAAAATTTCTTAACATGTGACATACATAAAGATATATGTCATATAGTCATGCAACTATTTCTGTTAATGCAACAAACATCTATATACAGTAGATTTCTATATGTCTTCCATCTTGCCAAGACATTATTTCATAAGTAGCAATCAAACATTGTACAACAACATAAGCTGCTTACTCATCACCAGCATATTAGTAGTATACTATAAATATTCTAATATGCATAATACATTTCCTGAATCTAGAAACATATCTATGTACACATCTTGAACAACTAGATATATAGGAAATGACAATTCAAATACTTATCTTTGTTTCATTGGTAGACTCCATCTTGATTTTTGTCTTCTTGAACTACTGGAGTCTTTTCTAAATGTGTTCAACTTCATCATCTGATTCTGAGGACCTGTTCCTATTTTTCTCATGATTAGAAATAATGAACAAGTCTTCTTAGACAACATATCATGTAGAACCGTGTTTGTGTGCCCTACCAGTGTGCCCCTTTTTATCCAATGATGGAATGGATAAGAGTATAATATTCATCTTCATCGGTATAATTATTCGAGATCATATTCCTCATTATTTGAGGAATCTTTACTTTCTTTCTTCTTAGCTGCAATATCTTCCTCCTTGGTTGCATTGAGAGAAACAATCTGCTTTCTGCAATATGTTGGAGTACATAGTACTACCAACTCAATCAAAGTCATCATACCTTTGCACTGCCCTTTAGGTGCAACACTATTTGCTTTGCATCTTTTACTTGGATAAATAAAATGTCTTCTAGGTTTCATCATGATTTTAATCTCAAGAATCATGTCAGGATTCTTGAACTTTGATATCTACCATGATCACTCCCTCTTAGGTGGAGCACCATCCTCCCTTTGCATCTGTATTAGGAAACTGGGGTGACAGGTAGTCTCCTATGTTGTTAGTCTTCTTTGTATCCATCTATGTCACTTGTCGAGGACACTAGATATCGGGATCCTTAATATCGAACTTTGTTTCAAGTTTTTTCTTGTCCTTTATAGGATTATATCTTCAACATTGTAGCTAAGGTTGGGATATTCATCACTCTAGTTGATCCCCAAGATTCTCATATGACTGCATGTGTTGTCCCATGGGTGCCTATTGAGCTTGTACAAATCCTTATGTGCATAGGTGGTTCTTGTAGAGAGTCTCAAACCATATAGGTTGTTTGATTTGTTCTTCTACTTTGATTACGCCAATTTTATAGTGTAATATCCACTACTAAAGAGGTGTGTCTAGTTCCTAGATCATTGTCTTTCCATAATCGACTCTCTCTGTTGATAGAAACCATGAAACTTAATTCGTATATTTTGATACTTTGATCGACAATATAATCGATCTTGTATATCTTCTTGGAAGACTTCATAAAAATTCCCTTCATGTCTTGGGATCATATCCAAACATCATTCTGTAAGATCGACTGGTACTTCGAGAACATATCATGCTTTCGTTCTTCCTTCTTGGGACATTCTTTTGCAAAGTGTCCTTTCACATCACAACTGAACTATTGAGTTGTGAGATGTCCTTCTATTCTTGTTCTTTATCTTCTTCAATCAATCGCACATTTCCCCATATGTTATATTCCTACTAGACCAACTCTCTTGACTGGATTTAGAAGACCATTATGCTTCTGCTTCTTTGACATTATCTTCAACAGCTTCTAATTGCTCCTTGAGATGATATCTTCTTGTGAAGTATTCATTGAATGTTTTATAACATTTCACCTTCACATTCTTGAGTTGAGTTCTCAAGGTCATCTTCTTACATATTTTTCATTGCATCAAACATATCCTTGGGAGTCTTCAAGGATGTTACATGTGAGATCTAATGCAGAAATACTCCTCTTTGTTTTGACTAGATCCTTCTTTTGCATTGTTTTGACTTCATCTCTGTTTGAATCTGTAGCTCTTTCTTTTGCATAGTTCTTCATGCTTCTTCAAGTATGGAAAGTACTTTATAACTCATGATTAGAAGTTCTTCGCTCTTTCAAGCTTGTCCTCAAGCTTGGTACTGTTTGTCATTATGATAAAAAATGAGAACCTCAAAAGGATAGAGAGGATGAAACTTACCAATGAGAATGCTTCAACTTGATGCTTGCTTGAAGGATATTTTGAAAGACTACTTCTGGTGGACCTAGGGTTTGATATAGAAACCCTAATTTTTCAACTTAGGTATATTTCATATCTAATTGGATAGAAGGATTTGCCTCCTCAAGGCAAGCTAAGCAGTATACTTATTTTCCCAAAACTGTGGGTAGAACTATGAAATATCTGATGCCCTAGTTTTCTCTGGTAGTAGTGTTAGATCAAAAATGAAATTTCACAAAAAGATAAACTTATTACTTATAAAAATGCACCTTCCTAGGAAGAATTTTATTGTCCTCCTTCTTCAATTGATTGGTGGAGGGAAGTGCCCAGAACGGGAAGCCCTAGCTTTTTCTTTGATTTCTTCTGTAGAAATGACTGATATTGTTTCTGCTATATCTCTAAAATTAATGCTCCTCTATGTCTAAAAATTTTCACTAAGGTATTTTCCTCTGTCCTCTTTCCAACACGATAGGTTTGAGTAGAATTGGTTTCACCAATTTGGACTTATGTAAACTTTCCCACGGTGACTTATTTCATGACTATTCAAAATAGTGAACTTATACGGGCTTCCATGTGTCACTCGTTCACCTTAAGGGTTTGAAATTTTTACCACAGATATACATTCTGTGCCCTTTCTGTAACAACTTATGAAATCATATTTGAACCTTCCTAGCCCGAGATATAGCGATTCTCCCTAGGTCATTTGTTTATTGTTGAAATTTGGGAGAGGATGGAACCTTGAGTTGGAGGAATCATATCTCCTACATTATAGAGAATCTGAGGCTGAAACATTTACACAAGGTACTTCAGGAATTTATCTTCGACCTGTAAAATTTTTGTCTCCTGAATATTCTCCAATCTCGAGAGATGGCGAAAGTACCAACATTACTAGTTTTGGTCTTTTAGGGTTTTCAAGATTGAAACCCTAATCTTCAATAGCTATAGTTGTAGCACTGTTTCGGTTGCAAAAAGACTTCTTTCAGGGTAGCTCTAATACCATGTTATATTTTTAATGGTTATACCAGATCTAAAAAACATTTAGCATAATAACATTGTAACCATAAGCAAAGGATCACTGAAAGAAAGACAAATGCAACAACACAAGAGAACACAATAGAACACAAATATTTTCCTTGGGGAAACCACAAGGGAGAAAACCCCATAAAATTTCCTTAGTATAGAATTGTACCAATACAATGTAAAAACCCAGGAACAAGAATAGTTGCTCATCTTCCATAGTAAATTGTTTCTCTTTCTCTCTCCCTAGTGCAATACTTCAGTGTAAGATGTATCCAAATGAGAGAGGTGCCTCACCTATTTATATTCATTAGGTGAGTGCCTCAAATAACTAACTATGTCGGTTAGGTTCCCTAATTAGGGATGACTTACCTTGGGATACTCAAAATACATTTTATATATTACTTATGTGGGTACTTTTTCCCTGACTTACAACAAAGGGTTTACCTCATGACTTTTACATGACCAATTACATCAAGGACATCTCCGAATGGAGGAATAACATCTCCATAGGAGAACACAACAAAAGTACAATAGAATATCTTTCAAAGTTACAATATTTTAACAACATTGACATTTCAAAATCCTTCATTTATGAATCAAAATTTACACTAAGAACCTATAGATCACTTCCAAATATGATATCATATACATAGTAAACAACAATGATGAGGTTTATGTCTTCAATCTTAATGTAGATATTACTGTTAGTGGCTCCTCTTTTATAACCTTGCAGTTTAAATTACTTGTCCAATCTTGAGTACCATGCTCTTGGGGCTTGTTTGAAGCCATAGAGTGCCATTTTTTAGTTTGCAAACATAATCTCTATTTTCTGATAATAGGAAACCTTCAAGTTGTTCAACATAGACTTCTTCTTCAATTTCTATGTTAAGGAACACAAATTTTACATCCATTTGGTATACTTTGAAGTTTTTGTAGTATGAAAATGGTAAGAACATTCTAATGGCTTCAAGTCTTTCCAAAGGTGAAAAAGTTTCTTCAAATTCAATACCTTCTATTTGAGCATATCCCTTGCATACTAGCATGGCTTTGTTTCTTATGACTTGACCATCTTGATTAACTTGTTTTTGAAGATCTATTTGGTCCCAATAATGTTCTTTCCTTTTGGTCTTAGGACAAGTTCCCAGGTTTGATTTTTATCTATTTGGTTGAACTCATCATTCATGATGATGATCCAATCATTATTTTTTCTAGCCTCTGCAAATGTTTTTGGATCAACCAACGATATTAATGCTTGTTCTTGAAACATTAGTCTTATGATTGTATTAACTCCCGCATATTTGTCACCTATGATTAGAGTTTCAAGATGATTCTTTTGAATTATTCTAGACATAGTTTTTGTATTAGATCTAGGAGAGTCTTCATCTTCACTTTCTTCCTTTTCTTCTAAAGCCTCCTATTTTTGAGAATCTTTATCTTCCTCCTCCTTTTTTATAGAATTTTAATCTTTCTCTTCCTTTAAAAAATCCTCCTTTTGAGAATCTTCATCTTTTTATTCATCATCCTCATGTTCTTTTCATGGTTTGGTGTCATCAACAATTACACTTGCACTTTCTATGATCTTGTGTGATCTTATATTGTAGCATCTATATGCCTTTTTGGTAGATGGATTGTTAACCCAAAAAATCCCTCACTGAGCTTTACATGGCCTACACCACCCAAGGACATCCATTCACGACCCTCCATTAGACCCCCACACCCTCAAAAAGGCTTAAGGATGAAGAAAAGGGCTTAAAAACCCCAAAAAGGAGCCTAAATAACTTTCCTAGGGGCTAAAGCCTCCAAAAAGGGGCTAAAAACCCTAAAGCTTCCAAAAAAGGGGCTAAATCCTGGACCAAGGGCTTAAAACCCTAAAACCCCAAAAATCTATAAAAGGAGGGTGGGGGGTCACTCTCAAAGAGACTACTCTCTTGCATACTGTTATGCTGCCCATGGGTGCCTTGAGACCTCTTTGCCTCTCAAGCCACCCACATCCCCCTCTCTTCCACTCACATTCCCCCATTGAAACATAGCTCCTTCTCCATTGCTGAGTGAGATAGAGAGGTTTTTCCTTCAAGCAAGGGAATGGTGGCCCATTTCACCAAAGGAGAGGTATAACATTCTTTGCTTCTATGTTTTGTTTAGTAGTTTAGTTGTTTTCTAACCCATGTATATTTGCAAGTTTGATTTCTAACATGTTTTTGTAGGTTTTTAGTTTCTAATAGTTGTTTGCAGGTTGTTGGAGCTAGCCCTAACAATGTTTACAGAGTGGTTTCCAACCATTCCATATTTTTCTCTTCTTTTTGTTTCTTTTATTTCTGTCTGTCCATTTTTACTGCATTTTCCCACATGCAGGAACCTACCTTTCTGTCCTATAGAAAGGAGGGATCCATTCCTACCCCTGTAGCAAGGAGAAATCCTTGCTACATAACTGGTGACCATACCAAGTCGATCCCACAGGATCCCTGGTCCAGATTTTTAAAATTTCAAGTTTTTTCAATTTATGCCCTAATTTTAGAAATTTCTTGTCAAATATAGCTTAGATCTAGTTTATTTCTAGTTTTTATTGTTGCCGAAGCCTCTGCAAGGCAAATCCAAGTTATTTTGGCCACAGTACAGGTTAGTGTTGGCTGGATCTGACTCAGGATCAGAAAAACCCAAAATCTGGGGCAGGTCGCACTTATCGAGCCTGAACAGGGGATCAGGTCACTCTTTTAGGCTTCATAGGTGCGACCAGGTCATCCTTTTTCCCCCGAAAGGTGTGACTTCACTCAGAACAGCAGAGTGCTTATGTCTGTGAAATCTGTGAGACCCCCTCACCTGTTTCTGGAAAAATTTCGCGACTCCCTCGCCGAAATTGACTTGAAACATGCGGTCTGTCAATCAAAGGTTAAATTTCAGTTTAATATGGACTGTTAGTGTGGCTTAGCCACCTCTATCTAGCACAGTAGTTCAATTTCAGTTTTTGTTACAATTTACTACAATTTCCTGTACAAACAATGTGTAAATTAATAACAAATTTTAATGGCTTAATGAATGTAGCTTAACTAAAATCAACAATAAAATTAATAGTATTTCTCACCCTTCCTCCTCTACCCAGTCATCACCCTCCAGTGTATTCTGGGATATGACGAAGGGAAAGCTCGTATAGTCCTAGGCCCTTCACTGAATATTGTTCTTAACCATTAAAAATGGATGACCTAGAAGGTAGAGGGGGTAGAGAAGGAGGGCTTCTCATGGTGCTAAGCGTCCTCCCTGTTGACCAACCTTGCATCCGGGAGGTGACCTGTGGATCTATGGATGGGATTAGTCCTATTGTGTTGAGAGCCCAACACCTTCTCTTGGTTGAAGAGGAATATAGGTGTAAGGTAGTCATCTAGTTAGGCCATCAACATTCAGGGTTAAAAACTGCATCTTTTTACAACTTTATGATTATTCACTACTTGCACAACAATGATATGAAATCTACTACAATATGATGAATTCATAAACCATTTTCCAGCCACCTCATACAAAAAAGACAGAAAAACAAATACACCATACCAAGTAATCAACCCAACTCAGTTCATGATGCTGAAAGAGCCTTAAAAATCCACTTATACTATGAAACGAGAACTCAACACAGTTCTCGTTTTTCTCTCTCATAATTTTAGTAGCTATTTTTACCCCCGTTTCAAAAATGGTTGATGCCAATATCACACATTTTCATTTTCAGACATTTTTTGGGGCCTTTGAATTATCTTTGTAGTAAAATATTTTTAATTTCTATTTCCAAGTGTG
>LPNX010097746.1:58106-95884 GCA_001517045.1 Pseudotsuga menziesii | reverse complement strand
GGGGTGTCATAATCCATGGATGAATTTGAAGAGGCAGTTAGATGCTTTTTACTAGTATGATTTTTGTAATTGAAACTCTAGAGGAGTTTTTGAATATTTGCATGAACCATTTGTTCTTGTATGGTCTAATATATTATCTCATTATGAATCACATCATAATTTCTTTGTTTCTATATGGTTATAATGGTGAAATTATTAGAGAAATTTGTTTTTTCTTTAATATGCAATTTTCCAGAAAGTTGTAATTTATCTCTTCAAGAATTTTTCTTTTTTTCCAATTTAAGGTTGATTTTAAAGTTTTGTTAAACAACAATATGGGATGTTTAGTCCATGGCTCTATTTTTTACCCTAAAAAAAAAAACGTGTATATTGGTATCAACACTTTTCTATTTGGGGGGTGTTTTTGGTGTTTTTTTTGCAAAAATCATCGTTTTTATGGGTAGAGTTCTCGTTCATAGTATATAGTTCTCATTTCATAGTATAAGTGGTTAAAATTGATCAATTTACACTAAGTTCAAACAAATCTATAGACTTTGAGGACATAAGTCCATGACTGCTTCAACTGTGGGAAGTACTTGGGCTCATCCCAGAAACTCATTGTGAGGAGTACCACGGGAACCCCAAATTAGCTGGCCGCTGAGACGAATTGCCAAGCGAAACAGGAAACGACCCCCACCGATTGAGTAGAAATGCCCATGAGGAAAAAGCCAAGTGTTGTCTTCTGGCATTCTTGGTGGCTAAGTGACCACCTACAGCTAATAGGAAGCCATTGAAACTAAGGTCCAAACATCATTCCCATCAGTTTGATAAACATCTAACATAATTGATGCCCCATGATCTTCCTCATGCCTAAGAGGAGAACCACCACCATTCGGGACATTAAACCAACACCATCAAAACTATTCTCAACAATCTCCCACACCATCAGAAGGTCACATGGCCTCTGATTCAGATTTAGACCCATAACAGTCTGAACCAGAACTCCATACTGCACCATCAAGCCCCACAGCTGGTGTAAATCCAGATCCATTTTTCGGCATAACCATAGAAAGTGGACCCATTCCCACATCACAACCTATCACCAACAACCCTGCAGGTGGCCCAAGCAAACTCATGCAAACTGTCATCAGTCAGTTGTCACCACCCATAATGACCAGCTAAGCTGACCCACTTGCAACATACGGGGGCAGTGGTCCTTCCACACACACTGCCCCTCCTACCACATAGGGGGGTAATGGACCATCCACTTACATTGCCCCTACTGTCACACATGGGGGTAGTGGCCTGTCCATCCACACTACCCTGCACGCCACACAAGGGGGTAGTGGACCATCCACTTACATTGCCCCTACTGTCACACATGGGGGCAATGTACCCTCCACCCACATTGTCCCTCCCACCACAATTGGGGGCATTGTCCCATCTATAATGTCACAACCCATACCCCTAGTTATGTAGGTACATTATGCACCTACAAACCCCACCACCATCCCTTCCCCATCTCACATCAACCTGGGGTCCAATATGCCTTTCATGGCTCGTCTTAACTTGCCTAATTTGGCTCGATTGACAAATGACCCCATTTGCCATCAAATTTTTTGGCCTCCAATGCCAACTAAGCTACCATCAGACATCCCCAAGTTTGAAGGCAAGGCAGGGGAATGTCCCCAGAACCATATTATGACATTCCATCTATGGTGCTCATCCAACAACATTAAAGACGATTCCATCAGGCTGAGGCTATTCCAACGCACCCTTACAGGTGCCATAGCCAAATGGTACATTGAGCTACTACAAGCCAAATACCCAGATTTCAACTCCTTAGCTTTCATGTTCCTACGGTATTTCCAACTCCCTGTCAGATATGACGAAGGGATGGAGATCATGTTATCATGTTTCCAAAGCACCACAACACATATAACCAACCACATCCATGAGTGGCGGCGACGTCGTAGCTTATGTAAAATCCAACTTGATGACAAGATCTTCTTGGATTGGTTCCTCAAGACCTTTCTCCCACCCATAGCAAAGGACGTCGCATCCGAACGTCCCTAA
Source organism: Pseudotsuga menziesii (assembly GCA_001517045.1). Classification (NCBI taxonomy): domain Eukaryota; kingdom Viridiplantae; phylum Streptophyta; class Pinopsida; order Pinales; family Pinaceae; genus Pseudotsuga; species Pseudotsuga menziesii. Next base: position 93,829 of record LPNX010097746.1, on the reverse strand, counting down.
TCTGAAGAGGAGTCCATACTAAAAGCCTAATAGTTTGACCTTATCTATGCCCAGTCTAGATATCTATACACCGTCATTCCAAACCCCCCCCCCCGTCTAAACACCTCCTACCGGGATGCACCAGGGGCATCTCAGGCTGTAGAAGGCATCATAGTTTCAGTCTCTCAATAGCCACAACGCTGTCTGACACCACCTGTCATTACACCACAACCAAGAAACAATGCTAGTGTTGCTTACCAAAACCAAACTCTGGACTATGCCAGAATGATGTCCCAGTTCGGAGCAACAACTTCCTACATACAACCTGCACCACCGCAGCAGGCTCAAGCCATGGCATGGCCAACACANAATTCCCACATTTGTGCACCACAACCCACCCAAATTTATTATGCACCACTAGTGCAAGCGGTTCAAGCCCCCGCCCCTACTCAACCCGCTCCGTTGGGACAAGTATTTGCACAAAAAATTGTCCCAACCAACCTGCCCCCAACAATCAACAAGGGAAAGATAGAAATAATCAGCCCTAGAACCAAGACAATTACCAACCACAGGGAGGCGGTCAACAACCAAATCCTCCCAACAATGCCGCAGTGAACCGACCCACCCAAAACCCCCCACGACCAAATGATCCTATACCCAATGCCCAGTTGCACACAAAACAACCATGCACACTCTATGAGGTCTATGGGCACTATACATTTGAGTGTCCCCTCATGGGTTGCTTCAAGCAGGCCATTCAAAACGAGGTTCAATAGGTCGCAAATGCCACAAACCAAGCCCAACCCAACCTGGCACCACAAGGACCTCCCCCCATGGTGCTTCAAAACCCACTACCAGTACAAGGATTGGTGGCAACTGCACCCCCTCCCCAGGCCAATCCCAATGCTCTGGGGGCACCTCCCACGACCAAAATAGGTGTTCACCACCTGCTGGCCATGATGACTGAAGAGGTCAACTTACAAACTAGACAAAATCAGTACGGTACCACCACTGAACCCGCTGACACATTAGTGGAATCAACGTCTAAAACAGTGAACCTACCTATTTAGTTACCCCCGTTCCCGCACCCACCCATACGTAGAATTGCCAATAATGCCATGGCTAGAGCTGCAGTTAGCTATAGCATTGTGGATGTCCTGGCCCAAACACCAATGACCATGTCCGCCCTGGAGGTACTCAAAATGTGCCCAACACAGCAGAAAGCATTACTAGCCACCCTAGGGGACATAGACCCGTCTGAATCCAAGTTGATCATGTTTGACACGGAGAATGGAGAACCACGCATGCCATTGACCATCGCCTCCCAAATCTCGGTATCTATCTGGAACTAAGTTGTGCACCGGTGCATAGTAGATGAGGGGGCATCTACGTGCATTATGTCTACCCTGGTTTGGCAGAAACTAGGATCACCAATTTTGTAGCCATCCTCCATAACTCTGCGGGCTTATGATGGACATCCCACTAAAGCCCAAGGAATCCTATCCCATGTCCCCATCACATTAGCTGGGAAGACAATGCTGATCGACATAGAGGTCGTCAACGCTCAACTGGACTATAACCTTCTCCTCGGAAGAAGTTATATGTACGCCATGAGAGCGGTCGCATCAATTGTCTTTCGTCTCATGATGTTCCCCCATGAAGGGAAGATCGCGATGGTTGATCAACTCACTTATCATGATCCACAAGGGTTAACGGTACCTACCAATATTATCCCTACCATCACCACCATTGAGCCACAAGGGACGACTACACACACTAATGTCATCCCTGCAACCAACACTATGGTTGACAACACAGGTCCAGCCTACCCATTGTTGAATGTGGACCTTGGGTTATTTTTCGATCCCACCATGATGGCTCCTTTCCCCTCAGTGTCACCGCCACCAACACAAAATGAGACTATATACTTGTGCATGGTCTCATCCAGCACCACTGCACCCAAACAACAACTGCAGCCACAACCCCAACCACAGCCACAACAACATCCACAGCCGCAACACCAACAACAGCCGCAACATCACCTGCAGCAGCAACATTTTGCGCAACTGCAACCACAACCACATCCCCACATGCAACCATCCGGGAGTCATCTGGGCTCATCTCCAGTCCATACGATTCCCTTCCTCTTCCCCCCGCTTGGTGTCATGAGCAAGATGGTAATGGCCACCTTAAGCCTTCCCAAATTTACATTGAGAATTCTGGTGTGGTATCTTAATCCATCGGCTCAACTAGCAATACCCCAGGTTGTTTTAACCCCGGTGCAACCCTTCGCGATCGAGTCTCATCCTCCACCCATTCCACAAAATCCATCCACCGCACCCGCACCCGCACCCACACCACCCCACCAGAAAAGGGCCAGGGGAAATAATGCCAAAGCCAATGCAGAACTGTGACAAGTCTTGCCTTGCACTGTCTGCGAGCAATAGGACCATCCAACTTACAGTTGCCCTGAAATCCCAATGATCCGTGTGCATTTAGATGCCATGGATACAAATGAAAACATCCCCATGGTTGAACTTCCAACAACGCTGATAGTTAGAAACAAGGCATTGAGAACAAACCATGCTTGCGCCCTCTGTGGTTTGTATGGACATTACTCTCACCATTTCCAAGACCTGCCTGAATTTCGAATGGATCTAGATGACCTCCATCAACATTCCCTTGAGTCTGAAATCACCTTGATCGAAGAAGTGCACCCCCCACCACCTGCTTCAGACACCATGTCCATCTACATGATGTCCAGTTGAACTGACCCACTTATCTCCACCCCCAATGATGGTCCATCAAACATGTCTCTTTGGTGCTTCAGCAATGATGAGGAGATACTTCAAGCTCTAACCACCCCAGAATACCCATGGGATGACATGCACCATCGCTCGTTCTTCCTCCCCGAAGAACTTAGGTCATGGTCTGACCAGTTTTCCATGGAGACCCAGGATTTCATCCATGGGAAAGTCGACTAGTTTAAGAACCCCATCCCGGCACCAAACTCCTTCGAAGAAGGGAACATGGCCAAAATTTCACCCACCATCAAAATCAACATCTCAACCAATTCTGAGATTGTTGAATAAATCATGCTGGGGGAATCTTGGTCCTCGAAAGAGGTCGCTGCCTACAAATTTCTCTTCCAAGAATTCTGCGGCATCTTCGCCTGGTCGTACACTGAAATTCTTGGCTTAGATCCATCCCTCGTGGAACACCACATCGACACATGGCCCGATGTGGCATCCATATTCCAAAAGAAACAACCCATTCACCCTTCCAAAGTGGCCACGTTTAAAGCCGAGATAGAGAAGCTGCACACAGCCGGCTTCATCTACCCCATTGCATACACCACCTAGGTCTCTAATCCTGTTCCCATGAATAAAAAATAGGGTACCATTCACGTTTACATAGACTTGTGTGACCTCAATGGGGCATGTCCCAAAGACAACTTCCCCACACCCTTCATCAATCAAATCATCGATGTGTGCACCGGACATGACCCCTTTTCCTTCATGGACGGGTTTTTTGGCTATAACCAAATCCAAATCCAGAAAGAAGACTGTTATAAGACACCATTCACAACCCCATGGGGCACATTCACATATTGAGTAATGCCCTTTGGCCTGAAAAATGATGGAGCCACCTTCCAGCACACCATGACATATTGTTTCCACGATCTAATTCACATCATCTTGGTCTACCTGGACGATCTTACCACTCGATCACCAAAACAAGCACAACATATAGACTACTTGCAACAGTCTTTTTACGTTGCCACAAGTACAAAATTCACCTGAATCCCCTCAAGTGAGTTTTTTGTGTCCCAGCAGGCCGTCTACTCGGATTCATCGTATCTCACAAAGGGATAACGGTAGATCCCCTCAAAGTTTAGGATATCCTTGATCTCCCTTCCCCAAAAACTTGACACCAACTACAGAGCCTCCAAGGCAAGGCCAACTTCGTCTGCCGCTTTGTACCAGAGTACACAACAAAATCTTACAGATTCATTTGCCTGCTCCACACAAAAATCCCCTTTGTTTGGGATCAGCAAGCACAAGAATCATTTGATGCACTCAAACAAGCCCTGGCTTCTGCACCATTACTTTCAGCACTAGATTTCACCTGGGACTTCATTCTCTATGTGTCGGCCTCGGACAACGCCATTGCTAGTGTCTTGGTCCAAGAAGATGATGCTCGCCATGAGCACATGATTTACTACATCAGTCAGAAGCTAACATGACCCCCACTACGATATTCACCAGAGGATAAATTGGCCCTCGTCGTCGTCTTCACAGCTCAGAAGTTGCACCATTACATCATCACAAACCATACATGTGTAGTGGCAAATTAAAACCCAATGCAGTACCTCTTAAGCTGCCTCCTTCTACAAGGTCGAGCAGCTAAGTGGGTAGTCATCCTCTAAGAGTTAGACTTAGAGTTCCTTTCCCCAAAAAGAAAAAAGGCACTCGCACTGGCCACCCTCATGACCGATCTACCCCCATTAGCCACGTCATCACCCCCCAAGGATGATCTCCCTGATGATTTCCTATTTGTCATATCCACGGACGACCCATGGTATGGGGACATCCTTCTTTATTTATGAACACATAAGCTCGCAGCGCACTTAAACCGTGAGGATAGGCAATGCATCTGACATCAAGCCATTCGCCACTTGCTGATTGGAGATGTTCTGTATCGTCGAGGCATTGATACCATCCTACGTCATTGCCTCACTTGTGACGAGGCTGAAACCATCCTCAACGACTGTCATAGTGGAGCATGTGGTGGCCACCTTTCAGGCCTAGCAACCACCCAGAAGATTCTACATGTCGGCTACTTTTGGCCCTCCATATTTGCTGATTGCATAGAGGCAATCAAGAATTGCCGCAGCTATTAGCTCTTTGCCCCAAAGGCAAGAACCCCCCCTGCACCGTTGCACCCCATAGTCACAGTCGGGCCCTTATGCAAATGGGAAATCGACTTCATGACAATCAAACCCGTTTCGGCTAATGGTCATAAATACATCATTATGGCAGTCGATTACTTCACTAAGTGGGCAGAGGCCATGCCCATATTTGGTTGCAAAGCTGAAACTACAGCATGCTTCTTCTTTAACCATGTTATTTCACGATTTGGTGTTCCTAAGAAATTAGTCTCAGACCATGGAGCACACTTTTAAGATGCCGTATGGGCTGAACTGTCAACCATGTTGAAATATGAACACTAGTACTCATCTTCCTACTACCCCCAGGGAAATGACCAAGTTTAAGTAGTCAACAAGATCATCAAAACAATGCCCCAAAGGGTGGTGGGAAACCATAAAACCAATTGGCATCACATGCTATTCTTTGTCCTATAGGCTTATCGCACATCCACAAAAACCACAACCAGTTTCACTCCATTCTTCCTAGTACATGGCATTGAATCAGTACTCCATATAGAGTGTCAGATATCGTCCCTCTTCCTCGTAGTAGAACTTCTCCCTCACACTTCGCCTTTAGAATAACAACTCCTCCAACTCAAACAAACCGTAGAAGACCATTGAGCTTCCCTCCAAGCCATTGAAGCACGAAAAAATGGTTAAAGGTCCACTGTGACTCCCATGTCCACCCTCACACCTTCAGTGAAGGGGATATGGTTCTAGTCTACAACCAACCCAATGATAAGTTGGGCAAAGGGAAGTTCGAGTCCATGTGGTATGGCCCGTACGTCATCCACCGTTGCCTCAGAAAAGGGGCATACACCCTTATTGACTCTGATGGACAACTCTTATAGAACCCTTGCAACGGCCTCTACCTTAAGAAATTTTATGCTTAACATCACCAATGAGTCGCTTCATTTTCTTTTCTTGTTTTTCAATGTTTTTTACTACAATTCAGGGGTATCACCATTCGCTGCTAATCTAAACTCACCCGGAACCTGTTCTAGACACCTCTCACAACTCCGGCCCCAAATTTCTATATCTTTATGAGACCATCGTCTCATTTGTAATAAATTAATTTTGGGACCATTTCCCATGAGTCACCTTTATTTACGAGCCATGACATGATGATGCAAGTGTCTAAGGACATGTACTTGTATCACACTTCTCGGATGCTACTCATACAAGTTCTCGGGCCACTTCCCGTTAAGGGTTACCATGTTTTTAGTTTTGTTTTGTATTTTAACACATAGTTGTCTTTTCTATCCACCACACCTCATGCAGACCTCTGGACCAATGTCTACAAAACAATTTATTTTTCTTGCACGTATTTGGCATGTAAGTCCCCACGGACTTGCACTCACATTGCATGTAGTCAAGTCCGTCCACCACAACACACACACATGCTCTCCTGACCTCTGTCCGAGAGCCACCTTATTTTGTGTGCTTCTACTGCACCGACTTACGAGCCTCTGCCGTGATTTATCCCACACATATATTGGTATGTTTAAGAGCCTTCTACTCCGTCCATACTGCACAAATGACCTTTGGACCTTTGTCCACCATCCCGACATGGGGCATCGCCTGTGCCACCGTAACCAGTTGACCACACTGGATTTTCGTTTAAGCTCTTTTCTAACTCCTTAAAACAATGAAAAGATAGTCGAGCGCAGCTGCTTCCTTTCCCGCTCGCTAAAGTATAGGAAAGGGCATCTGTTACAGCGGATTTCACCACTCCAGGTGAATCACACTTTGTATGGCCTTCCCCTGTCTCGCTACAGATTCCTTAGCCCCTATGGACCACTTTTTTCCTTTGATGTTTCCTTGATCATCCCTAAAAACACATGAAAAATGCTATACGCGACTTTTAAACCTATAAGCGCGTACATACATGGGTTTGACCCATATAACCGCGTACATCGGGATGTGTGCATAATCCAAATCCTTTTGGAGTTTTCCTTGACATGGATCTGACTCATCTGACTCCTGGCCTTCCATATGCCTTGAGATCGCTCGAATTCGACCTTTCATTACCCCTTTGAAAAGCTATATAAGGAACCCCCTGGTACATTGAAGGCATAAGAGAGAATTGAGAGCAACGAAACTATAGTCCATTGTTGGCAGAACTTATGATTGAGTCTGCATCCCTTTGTCCCTTGGAGCACTGTTGTGTTCTTCCCAAGCTTGACTTTTGCTTGTGAGTTTGCTATCGAGAGATGGAGGATTGAAGTGGTGGAGGCCCAAGTGGGGGATTTAGTTTCTTTGGTTCACAGACGTGCCGTCAGAGGTTGTATCTTGTAATCTCTGATTTATATTAATAGAAATATCTTTTCCTGTCCAGTGATGTGTATTTGAATGAATATTTTATCCATGGGATCATGTCAAATGCTTATACATTATTGATTATATATGCTAGAATAGATCTAACACCATGATATATAGAATGCTTGTATTGTTTACTTGTTGTTCAGGAAGTAATATAGCAATTCAAGCTGAAGATTGGAAATCTCAACGGGGATGTACTTCAACCATCCGAAATAAGGTACGAGGTCTGATCCTTTAGTGTTAGACATTTAATTTCTATTGCATATTGGAAAGGATTGATTTCTGGATTCAAGCTGTCTATTGTTGTACCCCAATCCATAGGAATTTCTCTCTGTAACAGCGTCTACATCGTCTCGTTTACCTCCTTTTTTGGATCATGTAGACCATCAATTGAAAAGGACCACCTTGGCATATTCAAGCCAAGACTGTTCCCCTATACATACTTGTATGCTTTCTCGGGCAGAGGGGCCGCACTTTACAAAAAATCTCACCATGGGTTGTCGTTAAGCTCTTTTCCAGCCCTCTCATTAAGAAAATATTTCCGAGCAAACTTGGTTTTGTTCATGCTCGTAAAAGTCTCTGAATGAATGTCCAGTTAGTATAGGTTTAACCTTTTCTGGCCTGATTGGACTACTAACGGTAAAGAAGTCTCTCATTCCCAAAAGGATGGGTGAGCTCTCCTATGTAAGATTTTATCCTTTTTCGGGCACATGAGACTAACAACAAAAAAGAGGCCCCACTGGAGTCTTCTTTGTGCTTTCAGACTCTCTAAAATTGAAAGCACCATCGAGCATTTACCTTCTCGGGCTCGCCAAAAATCGACAAGATCGTACCATAACGGTGTCCCTAGACACCTCCCCATAGAAAATAGTTTGGAAGCATTCCCCCTTTGGGTCTCCTTTGTTCAGAGTACTCTGCAATGTGTCTTCCTTGGATCCCATCAATATCAAAATTGTCCACCTCCTCCAAGTATTTCCCATCTGTAGTGACATTCCCATGAATCAGTATTGCTTCCTAGTCCGCCCTATTGTCATACTCTAAACAAAGGAATTTTGAGTCTACCACACTCCCCCTACCCCTATTCAATTCTTTCCCTCCCCCCCCCACTCAGTGGGTCAGTCCGCAGATTGTCTCACACCTTTCGGTTATCTCCCTCACGCTTCTGGTCAAGGAAACACCATTGCCTTGACTAGGGGCAGGTCTCCCTCTATCGAAAACAACACACATATTCCATAGGATAGATCTAGAGGTCCATGTATCTTGGTTTCATTAACCTCATTGATGCGTTCCTTGGACCACTTGAGAGGAGTTCTTAATGCCTCTCAGGATGGTTGTTTCTCACGTGCTCGACTCCAACTACATCATCGCACCGTTAAGATTCGTATAGGGTTTGGTCCACACAGTACTTGGTCGAAGACCCTGGATGTCACCTAAATATAGCACATTGATGAGTCTATTAGAGGGACCTAAACAGGTCATGTCCCTTGTGATTTCCAGGCTGCGTTGGAGATAGTGGTCAAAAGCCCCAGTAATGCTTCTATATAGATTTATGATTGATGCAACATACTTGTACCACAGAGACTCTGACTCTCAATCAGTGAGTCCATATAGCTATGTACCATTCTAGATATAGCACACCGTCACTCATGAAGATATAGCATTCCATAAGAATTCCATGGGTCCAATATACCAGATCAGTATTGTATTCAGCCTCACATTGAGGAAACCGTTATTGTACCATCAGTTTTATATGATCGACTCTTGTATTTTAGAGCATAGATCAAATTATTCTTTTGACAATATCATGAGCACTGGGATGCCCACCTCATCCATATACATGTCACACATTATTTGTATCTCACCCATTGATGGGAACGATCTTAATACAAAAACCAAAAGCCACCATGCTCCAGCCCCAGAAGCACCACCTCTACGCAACAAATCCTATGATGTATGTTGGCCATATGATGAGCTCCTACCCTCACACATCAGGGGGGAATTTGTTAACCAAAAAAATCCCTCACTCATCTCTACATGGCCTACACCACCCAAGGACACCCATTCACGACCCTCCTTTACACCCCCACACCCTCAAAAAGGCTTAAGGATGAAGAAAAGGGCTTAAAAACCCCAAAAAGGAGCCTAAATAACTCTCCTAGGGGCTAAAGCCTCCAAAAGGGGGCTAGAACCCCTCAAAGGAGCCTAAAACCCTAAAAGGATCTAAATTTAGGGTGGAAGGGGCTAAAAGCCCAAAAAAGGGGCTAAATCCCGGACCAAGGGATTAAAACCCTAAAACCCCAAAAAAGGTATAAAAGGAGGGTGGGGGGTCACTCTCAAAAAGACCCCTCTCTTGCATACTGTCATGCTTCCCGTGGATGCCTTGAGACCTCTTTGCCTCTCAAGCCACCCACATCCCCCTCTCTTCCACTCGCATTCCCCCATTGAGCCATAGCTCCTCCTCCATTTCTAAGTGAGATAGAGAGGTGCTTCCTTCCAGCTAGGGCATGGTGGCCCATTCCACCAAGGGAGAGGTATAACATTCTTTGCTTCTGTGTTTTTTTTAGTATTTTAGTTGTTTTTTGACCCATGTCTCTTTGCAGGTTTGATTTCTAACATGTTTTTGCAGGTTTTTAGTTTCTAATAGTTGTTTGCAGGTTGTTGGAGCTAACCCTAACAATGTTTGCAGAGGGGTTTCCAGCCATTCCATATTTTTCTCTTCTTTCTGTTTCTTTTATTTCTATCCGTCCATTTTTACTACATTTTCCCACACACGGGAATCTACCCTTCTGTCCTATAGATAGAAGGGAGCCATTCCTACCCCTGTAGAAAGGAGAAATCCCTGCTACATGGATATCTAATAAATATGCCTCCATCTATCCTGGATTCAAATTTCCCAAGATTATCATCATCTCTCTTTATGTAGTGACTTACTTCCAAATACTCCAAAGTATATGACTGATGTTGGTCTACCAAACCAAAGCTCAGAGGGGTTTTTTCACTATTTACTCTGAGTTGTCTTATGTTCTATATATAAGCAACAATGTATATTTCTTCTCTCCAATAGTTGTCTGGAAGCTTAGCTTCATTACGCATGGTTCTGGCTACTTCTTGAAATGTATTTTTCTTTCTCTCAACTACTCTATTTTGCGGAGGGGTTTTTGGGGCTCAAAACTAACTTTTGATACCATGAGTTTCACAATACTCATTTAATTCATTTGAGGTAAAATCTCCACCATTGTCGAATCTTAGACATTTAATTTTGAGGGTTGTTTCATTTTCAAATAGTTCTTTGAAAGCTTTAAACTTCATGAAGGCATCTTATTTTTCTTTAAGAAATTCCACCCAAGTGAACCTTGTGTGAGCATCAATCAATAACATGAAGTAACACTCACCATGCATGTTTTTAGTCATTGTAGGACCACACAGGCCAGTGTGAATTATTTCTAATGGTTGTGATGTTGTATGCTCTTTGATATTGAAACTTGCTTTTGTTTATTTCCCACAAAGACATTGTCTACAAACATAGCTAGTGTTACGAAGAAAATTTCCTATGGCTTGGGGTGGACCACAAAAAACAGTATGACACCAGAAATTGATCCATTTCAAATATGCTAAAGATATAAACAATTCTAACACTAAGGGATGGGAATCGTACCTTATTCTGGACGTTCGTAGAAGATCCTCGTTGATATTTTAATCACACTTGTACCTACATTCCATCCTCAACAACAACAAAATAGAAAAGAATGATATATATTAAGTGTCAAACCCTAATCTGGCATATATAAATACAATATATAATCAAAGAAGCTACATCGATGGATGCAAATATTCATAGTTACACATATAATGGATGTAAAACAAATATTTCTATTAAATGTAAACATAGATACAAATGACAACCTTTGTCGGCACCTCATCGAAATCCAGAAACTGAGTCTTCCACCTGGGCCTCTACCACTTCAATCCTCCTTATAAAGGAAATCTCACAAGAGAAAGGAAATCTTGGGAAAGAGCACCAATGGTTGCTCCAAGTATAAATGGACGTAGAATCAAGTATGCAAGAATGGGGCACAAATCTACTATAGTCTCTTTTCTCTCACAAATCCTCCTCCTTCAATGCTTCCAAGTAGCTCAATATATATCCCCTCAATGAGAAGTGAAGGGTCGATTCAAAGCATTTCCAGGAATATGGAAGGCCAAGAGTCAAGTTATTTGTTACTGTTGTCACCTTTCACACACCTGGGTCATGTGGCAGAAATCTTCAAGCCACTCGGTGTGTTCTTGGGAGCAAGTCTCGAGTCAAGGTTGTCATCTTGTTCTTGACTCCTCCATTTAGGCTCAACTCCTAACGGAGCCAAGGGGGGTAGACCCTATTAAGTTACTAAGGATAATTACTTAGTGTTGTGATGTTAAACTGATTGAGTTACTTAGGAGTTTGCAATTTAACTATAGATGATCAAAGATGGCAAGATACAAAAGATGAACACACGAAATCACAATGCTGAGACACAATATATATATAAAGAAAGAAAATAACCAATGCCTTAGAATGGAGTCAAAAAATAGAAACAATGTACTTGCACGTGCTTGGAGTGAGTGTTTTCCGATTGCCTCTTGGTATGTTTTAAATTAAAATTGAAGTGTGAGTTGATTAAAATTAGGCAAAGGGGGGACTCCAGATATACCCTAGAGTACTTGGAGTATGTCCAAAACTAAACCTTCACGGCTACCCGCAAGGAATATGTGGGATGAAATGGATTCTCTGGGGCTATTGTTCATAATGCACCCATTGGGGTGTGACAGAGATCGGCGCCTCGAGGTCACTTTTCAGAAGTTCCTGCTTCCTTTAGGTATTTTTCCACTGTGATGGTTCGATCTAGGTGTTGGATTTTCACCTATTGGTTTGTTAATTTGGGAGAGTGAGTCCTAATTATACTAGTCACTCAAGTGCTTTTGATACAGCTTTACTGATCGGACGAACAGCAACCAAGTGCAGAGCATACACACTAGAGACTTGTCAATTTTAGTAAGTTTTAAACTGGGTGTTCTTGTTTAAAAGAAAACCCTCCAGGAACCTCTTTCGATCCAAATGAATATCAATCGGGGAAACGACGAGGGGTTAATTTTATAATAGCTGAAAAACAAATGATCAAAAGAAAATAGATACACAATTCTAGTTTTCTAATTTGTCCTACCACGAATCTATTTCCCCTTTCGGGTCAATCGGGAAGTCGTGGGGTAAGTATTAATATTACTTTGAAATATAAAATATGGAATATGAAATTAATAATAAAATAAATTATACTACCCTTCATATTAGATCAATACTAGTTCGAAAATAAATGAGCAAAAAGCAACAAAAAGGACATCGACGCAAATCCCCCCAGGGGGGATGGGGAATGGGCTCAAAAGAGCCTATTCAAAAATAATTTTATTAACAGCGGTTAAAATATCAGAGAACTGATATAATTCCTCTTTATCCTTATATGGATTGAAATCAAGATATTACAAGGTGCGAAAATCAAAGGTTTTAGTCAAATGGGAGACCCCTGGGGGGATTTGAACGCTCCTGAAGACACTTCCGAACAGCAGCTTCCTTTATTTTCTGTTACACCTTATAAAAACCAGTGAGCATGTTATAATAACATATTCCCAAAATCACTTTAATATTACCTTTGAATCAGCCTACCTTAACTAAAAAAAGATGGAGTTAAAACTAGCTAAACAAGTGAAAAAAGGAACCAAGGAAAGCAAGCTTTCCTTGGGATCTTGGCTTGCTGTTTGTGTATCCAATGAAATATGCACTGTTTTTTGGATTTATCTTTTATAACAAAAAAAATAAATCTAATGTATGCAAGCTACAAGTTTTCTTCAAATTTCCATGCAAAAAGGATGATTTCCCTAAAGCTAGATCTAGAATGCTTATGAAACTTTTTAACTGCAAGATCTAGACTATGGGCTTTGATAAGATAGATATATGTTGGAATTACTTTTAAGATGATATATCTAAGTAAAATAAAAGCTATGAACAAAGTAACCAGGTAAAAATGTTGATTTTGAGGGAGGAAGAGGAGGAGAGAAATGCTGGTTTCCTTGAAGATCCACAGTGGAGCTTTCAGGTGGAATGTCAAGGGACTATGCCTTTGGAAGGTTTTGAAGAGAGTGAAGAAGCAAACTAGATCAGCATCCTCTCCAATGTAGGAACCTACAGCTCAGCTGAAATCAAAGAACTTGCCAAGAAACTTGTGAGATCCGATTAGTACATACACAGAGATTCAAAATAACATGCATATAAGCTTATAGGACATGTTGAATCTATATCTCTACACATGCATCAAAGGAAGGAGATGGTCAATAAACTTATTTAAAAGCACCTTTCCTATCAAGATTATAATAAGTCTATTATCAATCTTAACAATGGATCTACAAGCAATTAGCAAAACATGAATACAGATACAAGTTACCTCAGTAAAATAATGGTAATAATTATCCACACATGTAATGGCACAACACCGTCTAGCCTCCAAAGATTTTCTTTATTTCAAATGAAGAATTACAACAATACAATAGCAGCAGCACCTCAATCCCAGTTCTAACTAGCTTGTAAGAGGCTGTTGTGCTTGGATATATACAAAAACTAGGAGATCCAACCCAAGGGGGGGGGGGGTAAATCCCAAGGAAATAGACCAATAATGCTAATGGAGAGTCCATCAATGCCTGATTTGTGTCTAACTGAGCCAGATTCGAGTCTCACTGAGTGCAATTGTCAATCAAAGAGCTGATATGATTGACACCTCAACTTGTTTGACTGAAGCATCCAACAAAACTCATCCAGATGAGCCAAAACATGTTGAGGAGAGAGGGAGGGCGAAATTCCCCATAAAGGATGCTGAAGATCAACTCTGGATCTCATTTTATCACCTCCTTCAGTCAAGGATTTGTCAGATCCAGTTAATCTGCTTCAGATTTGACTGATTTCAATCAAATCGGCTGAGAATCCATTGATTTATGATTTTGGATTTGCTCCATTATTCATCAATTTATTAATTAAAATAATCAATAATTGATTTTTGGGGCTTTCTGACCTGAGTGATAGAAAATCACTCAAAACTAGGAAATAGTGGGTCCATGGGTTTACATGGTGTTCTTAGCCTTAAAATGAGCACCTACATGACTGAAACTGATTATTTGACCCACTTTTATTACAAAATCAATTTTTCCAATTAAACGATTAAAAAATAGCTTAAGTTTTGGAAAAATTAAATTTTTAATAAAAAACACTAATAAAACTATAAAATTGAAAAACACCTAGGGGGACTTAGACATGTTCATATGACTCGACCATGATTTCTAGCATGCTTATACATTGACACATAGACTCTAATAACCTCAATAGGCCTAAATGCCAAGCCGACCACCCCAACTTTGGAGGTATGGAGTGAAAAACTCAGAAATTATCAGTCGTTTATTCAACAACCAATAATAACCAAGGGAAAAAACACCCTGGGCTGATCAGATTAACAAATAAAGTCTACGAGACCGAGTCTTTTATAGACAGTATCATGCTAGAACATTTATTACAATTCCCTCATGGGGTATGAACATGTGATATAATACAACAAGCACTTCCCAGAAGTACTTCCAAAGGTCTTCTAAAGTCCGAACAAGTTATCCTTGTTCGGCTCACCAGGCTCACTTGATAAAAAACCACTAAGTACAACTTAGGTGGTAACATTCTGGCTCCAACTGTGGGATGTCTGCTCGATCTGGTCTTTAAGGAAATGAGAGGATGCGAGAACACCATAATCTTTGGTTTATATACCCTGTAAAAACATCTCAACTTGACAAGAAAAACCTCAGTAGCACAAGTTTTATAAAAAACCAAATGAACCATTAAGCTGATTTATTTAAACAAAATAAATGTTACTAACTAAAAGAAGCAAAGTTTTATTATAGCTAAGTATAAAATATAAATGCAGGAAGTAAATGCTCTCTTTCAAGGAGCTTATTTTCCTACTCTAAGCATGATATAAAAAGGGTTAAGTGTAATCATAAATCCAATGTAACCACCTAAGAATTTTATTAACATAAATTTTTTTTTTCCTTGTCTTTGGTTACCAGCTAAAGTAAGGATACTTTATTCAGAAAATGCAAACCTGCGTGATGATCTGGAAGGGGTGGGATGTATGGGAAATCATAGGAATGAATAATGTCATCAAACTTCCTCCCAAACTGGTAAGTGATTGCGCAGGCTGCTTCTATCCATGACTGGATAGGGTTGTTGTACAAATTGGAATGATGAGGCAGATTGACTACACCATCATACTGATCATCAAGGCTTACCGGATGATATTTCACTAAGCCCCAAGCGGCTCCAAGTCATGAGGAAACTCTATATGTGAAGATGATAGTTGAGACTGATATTCTAATAACTGCATCACATCTGTCTTTTCACAACACTGCTTCTCCATGTCCCCATTACTGATACCCTTGTGCGGCTCTACATGATATGACTTTGAATGATCATATAAGAGTTTTGAATGCTGCTTTTCCATACTAGGATTTTCCAAGGTCTCCAGATTCATGCTTCCCTCTATGGAAGTATAGTAGATTGGACTTCCACAAATATCTAAACAGACATGCCCCTTGCTGGATATAGCATAGATAGGATTCTTAATAAGATACCCACAAAAATCCCAATAGTCATCACCATCATCTATGTTAAATGTGATGGATTCCCCATTGTTGATATCAGGTTCCAATATCGAGTTCTCTTTGTCTTCATTACTGATACTGATATATGGCTCAGACTGTTTTTGTGGATAAAATGCATGCTCCTTTTTCATATCAAAGTTTCCCAAGGCCACATGGTCCATGCTCTCTCCTTTAGATATGCCATAGATAGAAAAATCAACAAAACCATCAAAAGTTTCTGTTTCAGTATTTTCCTCTTTATTCATGTCATAGATTGGATTTTCCATGAATGTCCAGGACTCCTCATCAACATCTTTGTCGGGGATAAGGGAGTGTTCGTCACTTGTATCATGATCCAAGCTATACTTGTCCTCATTTTCATACTCATCTTCCAGACTGTCATCATTATATGGAGAACACATAGGAGTCCCATCATGTATATTACAATTTTCATCATAAGTTTCACTATAATATTCTACAATGGTTTCATCCTTAGGCTTGTTCTGTTTAGATGGTGACAAAGGGTAGGCCTGGCCTACCATGTATATATGATCAAGCTCGCTTGAATTTGTTTCCTGATTACTGACCTCGGGAAGTCCATGTTCCATGACTTGATTTGCAACATAACAAGTGCTTTCTTGGTGGAATTGTTCACAGGGTCTACACCATGGAATTACTTCTTCTACCATGTTAGCTGAGTCTAACTAGTTTGGAATCCTAGGCTCTTGTTGAGGAAACTTCTTTTGATACATCTTATTCTGCCTAGGCTGAAAGTTCCTAGGTCCATTATTTCTTTCCATTGTGATTATTCTATTGTGCATAAGATTCAATTGTGCAAACTAATATGCCATAAGTTGGTTTTGACTAGTAACCAAGTCTTTTATCATGTTTGTTACCTTTTCCATGGGATATTTAGAGGCTCCATTTTCTTCTGATTCAAAGGATTTTCCCTTTTCTTCGTTGTATGAAGTGTTTCCCCTAGTGTAACCTGGAATGTTGGACTTGCCTGAAGACTGCATATTCTTTTCTATTTTCTCGGCCAATTCCTGAGCATTTTTTAGATTGGTCGGCTCTTTGTCTCTTAACTGGTACCTCAAATCACCAGTGAAAGCTTCTATGTAATATATGAGGATGGAGGCATCCTTTGGCTTGATTTCGTTAGGGAGGTCCACAACCACACGCCTGAACTTAGTGTTAAATTCATCCATGTTTTCATTCTCCATCTTCTTTATGTTATGAAGGGAATCAAGCAGATGTCTTGGTTCTTTCTTTTCTCCCCATTTCTTTTTAAAACCCTCTAGGAATTAACTAAGAGTTTTATATGAATCATCATCTAGGTCGAAGTACCATTCTTCAGCATCATCTTCCAAGGATAAAGCAAAGAGCGTCATTTTGACATCGTCATGGTCATGGGCAGCATTATTGCAATAACTGACCAGGTGCTTTTCAAACTTTCGAAGGTGAGACTTGGCAGTGATGGAATTATTGCCCTGAAATATGGGGAGCTTCTTGATAGCATCTATTGGAATGGCATGGGGAGCACCTGCTATCTGAGAAAAGTCAAGGGATTTGAATAATTCCGTCATTTCTTGAGATTGGTGAACATGACTCTCTACAAATATGTGATGGATATCTGAGAGGGATTGGTCTCCTGAATCTTCAAGGTTTCTACGAGAAGTCTGCCTATTCAATCTTTCCCTAATAAACCTTTCGGGATCAGGGAGAGGATTGAATAATTGTCGGCGGTTTCTTTGGCTAGAAATTCTTGAAGGGATGTTAGACAGTGGAGTCGCCAGATGGATCGAGTTTTAATTTTTATGTTTTTAAAGACTAGATCAATCAAAAATTTTTATCCTTTTAGTTGTTTAGAAAAAAGTTAAGCTAAGTCGTACTCGGGAATAAAAAGATTTATCCCCGGCAATGGCGCCAAAAAGTGTTGCCGCCTTTCACACACCTGGGTCACGTGGCAGAAATCTTCAAGCCACTCGGTGTGTCCATGGGGGCAAGTCTCGAGTCAAGGCTGTCACCTTGTTCTTGACTCCTCCGTTTAGGCTCAACTCCTAACGGAGCCAAGGGGGGTAGACCCTATTAAGTTACTAAGGATAATTACTTAGTGTTGTGATGTTAAACTGATTGAGTTACTTAGGATTTTGCAATTTAACTATAGATGATCAAATATGGCAAGATACAAAAGATGAACAAACGAAAGCGCAATGCTGAGACACAATATATATATAAAGAAAGAAAATAACCAGTGCCTTAGAATGGAGTCAAAAAATAGAAACAATGTACTTGCACATGCTTGGAGTGAGTGTTTTGTGATTGCCTCTTGGTATGTTTTAAGTTAAAATTGAAGTGTGAGTTGATTAAAATTAGGCAAAGGGGGGACTCTAGATATACCCTAGAGTACTTGGAGTATGTCCAAAAAAAAACCTTCACAGCTACCCGCAAGGAATATGTGGCCTAAAATGGAGTCTCTGGGGCTATTGTTCATAATGTACCCATTAGGGTGTGACAGATATTGGCACCTCGAGGTCACTTTTCAGAAGTTCCCGCTTCCTTTGGGTATTTTTCCACTGTGATGGTTCGATCTAGGTGTTGGATTTTCACCTGTTGGTTTGTTAATTTGGGAGAGGTTGTCCTAATTATACTAGTCACTCAAGTGCTTTTGATACAGCTTGACTGATCGGACAAACCGCATCCAAGTGCAGAGCATACACACTAGAGACTTGTCAATTTTAGTAAGTTTTAAATTGGGTGTTCTTGTTTAAAAGAAAACCCTCCAGGAACCTCTTTTGATCCAATTGGATCTCAATCAGGGAATTGAGGAGGATTTAATTTTATAATAGCTTAAAAACAAATGATCAAAAGAAAACAGATACACAATTCTAGTTTTCAATTAGTCCTACCACGAATCTCTTTCCCCTTTCGGGTCAATCGGGAAGTCATGGGGTAAGTATTAAGATTACTTTGAAATATAAAGTATGGAATATGAAATTAATAATAAAATAAATTATAATACCCTTCATATTATATCAATACTAGTTTGAAAATAAATGAGCAAAAAGCAACAAAAAGGACATCGACGCAAATCCCCCCAGGGGGGATGGGGAATGGGCTCGAAAAATCCTATTCAAAAATAATTTTATTAACAGCGGTTACAATATCAGAGAACTGATATAATTCCTCTTTATCCTTATATGGATTGAAATCAAGAGATTACAAGGTGCGAAAATCAAAGGTATTAGTCAAATGGGAGACCCCTGGGGGGATTTGAACGCTCCTGAAGACACTTCCGAACAGCAGCTTCCTTTATTTTCTGTTACACCTGATAAAAAAAAGCGAGCATATTATAATAAAATATGCCCAAAATCACTTTAATATTACCTTTGGATCAGCCTACCTTAACTCAAAAAAGATGGAGTTAAAACTAGCTAAACAAGTGAAAAAAGGAACCAAGGAAAGCAAGCTTTCCTTGGGATCTTGGCTTGCTGTTTGTGCAGCCAATGAAATATGCACTGATTTTTGGATTTATATTTTATAATATAAAAAATAAATCTAATGTATGCAAGCTACAAGTTTTCTTCAAATTTCCATGCAAAAAGGATGATTTCCCTAAAGCTAGATCTAGAATGCTTATGAAACTTTTTAACTGCAAGATCTAGAATATGGGCTTTGATAAGATAGATATATGTTGGAATTACTTTTAATATGATATATCTAAGCAAAATAAAATCTATGAACAAAGTAATCGGGTAAAAATGTTGATTTTGAGGGAGGAAGAGGAGGAGAGAAATGTCGGTTTCCTTGAAGATCCACAGTGGAGATTTCAGGTGGAATGTCGAGGGACTATGCCTTTGGAAGGTTTTGAAGAGAGTGAAGAAGAAAACAATATCAGAATCCTCTCCAATGTAGGAACCTGCAGCTCAGCTGAAATCAAAGAACTTTCCAAGAAACTTGTGAGATCCGATTAGTAAATACACAGAGATTCAAAATAACATGCATATAAGCTTATAGGACATGTTGAATCTAGATCTCTACACATGCATCAAAGGAAGGATATGGTCAATAAACTTATTGAAAAGCACCTTTCCTATCAAGATTATAATAAGCCTATTATCAATCTTAACAATGGATCTACAAGCAATTAGCAAAAAATGAATACAGATACAGGTTATCTCAGTAAAATAATGGAAATAATCATCCACACATGTAATGGCACAACACCGTCTAGCCTCCAAAGATTTTATTTATTTCAAATGAAGAATTACAACAGTACAATAGCAGCAGCACCTCAATCCCAGTTCTAACTAGCTTGGAAGAGGCTGTTGTGCTTGGATATATACAAAAACCAGGAGATCCAACCCAAGCGGGGCGCAAATCCCAAGGAGATAGACCAAATATGTTGATGGAGAGTCCATCAATGCCTGATCTGTGTCTAAATGAGACAGATCTGAGTCTCACTGAGGGCAATTGTCAATCGGAGAGCTGATCTGACTGACACCTCAACTTGTTTGACTGAAGCATCCACCAAAACTCATCCAGATGAGCCAAAACATGTTGAGGAGAGAGGGAGGGTGAAATTCCCCATAAAGGATGTTGAAGATCAACTCTGGATCTGATTTGATCACCTCCTTCAGTCAAGGATTTGTCAGATCCAGTCAATCTACTTCAGATCTGACTGATTTCAATCAAATCGGCTGAGAATCCATTGATTTATGATTTTGGATTTGCTCCATTATTCATCAATTTATTAATTAAAATAATCAATAATTGATTTTTGGGGATTTCTGACCTGAGTGATGGAAAATCACTCAAAAATAGGAAATAGTGGGTCCATGGGTTTACATGGTGCTCTTAGCTTGAAAATGAGCACCTACATGACTGAAACTGATTATTTGGCCCACTTTTATTACAAAATCAAATTTTCCAATTAAACGATTAAAAAATAGCCTAAGTTTTGGAAAAATTAAATTTTTAATAAAAAACACTAAAAAAACTAAAAAATTGAAAAATTGAAAAACACCTAGGGGGACTTAGACATGTTCATATGACTCGACCATGATGTCTAGCATGCTTATACATTGACACATAGACTCTAATAACCTCAATAGGCCTAAATGCCAAGCCGGCCACCCCAACTTTAGAGGTATGGAGTGAAAAACTCAGAAATTATCAGTCGTTTATTCAACAACCAATAATTACCAAGGGAAAAAATACCCTTGGCTGATCGGATTAACAAATAAATTCTACGAGACCGAGTCTTTTACAGACACTATCATGCTAGAACATTTATTACAATTCCCTCATGGGGTATGAACATGTGATATAGTACTTCCCAGAAGTACTTCCAAAGGTCTTCTAAAGTCCGAACAAGTTATCATTGTCCGATTCACCAGGCTCACTTGATAAAAAACCACTAAGTAGAACTTAGGTGGTAACAGTTACTTGATGAAGGAAAAACTCCAAATATTTATTTTTGAGCACATTTTCTGATGTACGTGGGTCATAGTGGAGAAAGTTGCATGTACAAATGGGTAGTAAGCCAGTGACCATCATATACCCATAAATATAGTTTTTTTAAGGGATTCTATGGAGCATAAAAGTAATACTGAGCAAAGGGGGTCCAAAAGTCTGCATAGGGACAGGGAAGTCCATAAAAACATCATCTACCGAGCATGGAAATTCCAACTATAACAGATTGAATCTTCAACGCTTTCTTCAGTACCTGGATAGTGTTTTCTTTCTCAGCTAATATTTTCTTTGTAGCTTTCCCTCTATCAAGATCAGTATCCATAGCCAGTAAATCTACTTGAATATTATTTATTTGTTTTTGATGTGTTTTATTTTCTAGTTTTTCCTGCTTCAATTGACTCTCCAACCTTGAAACTATAGATTATAACTTTGAAACATTTAATGTTACCTTCATCAAATCAGTATAGATTACTTACCCAATTTTCTTATGCAATTGAATCTTATCAGGTACTGGTATTTTATGCAAATTGAGTCTCATTTATGAAACACTATTCTGGGTTGCCACTACCAAATTCAATGTGTTTTTCACATAGTCCTTCACAGTGACTAGTGAAATATTTTTATCTGATATGTCCATTACTTTATAATAAATCTTAAAATATTTTTCTAAAGAAAATGATTTATCTTATCCATATCTAACATATAAGTCACTTCTTTACTTGTATTTATCACTGGACCCACCTCTTGTACTTCTGCAAAATATGAAAAACTGGGGCCTGGAATTTGTCTTTCATCTTCTTGCTTCCCACTTCAACCATTCATTTTTCTGAATCTATCTTTGGTCTTTTAGACACTTCTTAATCTTCATCTTAAACGTCTACAACTTTTGAAAAACTCCTTTTTCTAGTAATTTCAATTTTTATAGGAGTTGGTATAATCATTGTTGTTGATTTCATTTTGGTAGATGGATTTTTGTGTAGACTCTCTGAATTCTCCACATCTGATAGGTATTCCATTAATTTAGGTCTTTGAGTCAACCCCTTTATCTCTGAATGATCAGACACTTTTTTTTGTTTTGCTTCCTCCTTTGTGATATGATGTGATTTGGATCATAGTTGATTTTGGTGGCTCTCATGAAATTCATATGTTGTAGAAAGCCTTCAACTACTAGAAGAGAAGCTTTATTTTTTATAATAAAATGACCCACATTCAAAGGGAATTTAATCTCAAAGGTCTTCCTAAATCTCAAGAAGTGCTCATTTTCCACAATAAGGTTCTGCTTGATAAATTCCACGGAAAATATCCTAGGTGTCAAGAATGCAGGAAGGATGTATGTATAATGAATGAAACCATAAACTATGATAATGGTACGTTTCTTCAGAAGGAATCGATCTCCAATTCTTTTGTCTAGGATAAATTGCAGTACTTCTTCCATCTCATGCAAGAATATGGGAATTTTTTTTGGAACATTACTCTGTATACTTCAGACATTATAAGTGAATAGCATTTCTTGAAATTGTATATTCTCCTCATTAAAGAACAACAAAATTCTGACTAGATAGGATTGATATCTGAAATGTATGGTCATGTGGAAATTCACTAACTGAGACTGAATATTCTCAGCTAGAAATTCATCAAATTTAAGGGAATATGACTGAGTAGACTCGAACTAATGTGCACTTAACCTAAAAAACAAACTTAAAAAGACTATTGGGATAAACTTATCAGTGTCCAACCCTAAAAACTTACTCAACAATGATAAGAACCACTGGGATTCTTCATTTAATAGGTTAATATCAAAGGGAAAAAGTTTAGTTTCAATAGAAAGATCAGGCTTAATAATTTTGGAGTAAAACATTTGCTTCTCTTCAACTGTGCCATGTCTGAATTGCTCAATCAAATTTTCTTCAGCAAAATCTTCCAGGTTTTGGGTGAATGACCGTGGTACTTCCAAGGATTCGCTGACAACCAATGCATTGATGTGGAAAAGTATTTTGGACCTATTTGAGTCCATTATGACACGTTTAGACTGGGAATAGTTGGATGCACACCAAGTTATGAAGTTTGGGAAATTAAGGGTTTGGTCTGGACAAAAATACTAAAAACAAAACTTTTGGACACCATGCAGTTCAATCCTTGTTACTATAAGGTTTTGATTATGTTCTTTAGTTCATGTTAAAGACCAATGGAGTGAACTATGTAAAAAATATCCCCATCCCTGTCTTCAAAAATTTCATCTAGCTTGTTGAACTCACAGACCTATGTTTTAAATTCACTTCCCCCCTCCATTTTTAAAATAACTTGACGGGTTATCTACGTGTCCTACCTAGAAAATGAAGGATGGAAAAATCATATTTGAGTCATCTTCCATAGGTGCAGGAACGTTCTTCCTTATGCGAAAAATACAAATAACATTCCTCCATTTGACTTTTTTCTTTATAATATTTTCAATAAGAAGTTTCGAATCACAGGAGGTGATTTATCCTCGTCTCCTTTCACCCAACGGAATGATTTCCCCCCCAACACGTGGAAGAAAGTAAAAATTATACTGGCCTGCGACTAATTTTCTCTTCGTGCATGTTGTGGGCACAAAACCAATCTCCACCATTGATCTCATTCCCCTCTCATCGCATGTCATTGATTAAATATGATTTTTAATTCCCTTCAATGGTGATTTTTCAAACGTTATTCACTCTTGTTTCCCGAGAAACTTCCTCTAGTGGATTCCCTATCTACCTTCGATCCTTTCACTCTTCAAATTTGAACCATCCATCTTTTCACAAGATACCACCAACACTTAATTCATTTATTTTAGTGACCTTTTTCCTCTAGGATGTGGTTATATAGGGAAAATGAGTATTTTAATCTCCCCTCAAGAACCTAACTTCTCATCTCGTGGTTATATTGTTAGGATTTAAAATATAATATATTTATCTCACCTTATGCTCCTCCCAACCATTATAAACCGAGACTATGTTGACAAAAACTATGAAAAATTCAAACATGATTGCAGACATATTGGGGAAAGAATTAGAGACTGAAGAGGAAGACAACTGGCATAGGAGTTACTAAACCACTAAGAGGAGTTGGAGGAATCCCATGGAAGTGTTTTTCAGGAGAATACAACCTTATAACCTAGGGTCTATATGGTTACTAACGTATGAAATAAACTTGCATACATTCATCCATTTAAGAATTTGATAGAGAAATATGGAAGAAATTAGGTGTACCTTGCTTATAATAGTCGATCCAAGCTTTCTTATTCAATCCAAATTGATTCCATGACATCTAGGGAATCTCCAACACCTACAAAGAGCAATACTTTCCTGCAATACACTATATATTATATAGATGATCAATGAAACAATATGCTTGCAATGAAATTACAAGACAATTCAGAAATCATAATACATAAGAGTACAAAGAGTGAAATTGGAAGAAAGACTCTATTTATTGATAAACAAGAGAGGTAGGATTACAAATAGTATCTAAAACAAGTGCTCCTCTGCTAGCCAAGGAGATTGAGTTCTGCTACTCCAAGATCTCTAAAGGAAATCCACCAGCATAACTTTTCTCTAGAATTGAATGATGTTTAGCCTCAATGCCTACCCTCTATTTATACATGAGAAAAGAGAGAGGCTACAAAGGTTGAGATGGTTGGGGAATTTGGGATAGTTATGATTAAGGACCCAACTATCCTCGACTAAAATTGTTTATATCTTTTAATTTTGAATTAAGTCATTCATGACTATTAATACTAGGAGGTCGCACATGATACACTGCTTTCATAAGGGATACCCACAAATTCCAACCCTAATGATGTATACGCAGGTTGTAATGTCAGTACTCACAACTGATACATGGGTTGCAATGGTAATAGTCGTGAATTCACCCTAATTACCTTCAAAAACATAGGTCAAGCTGGTAAGAGGACAATGCATCAAGGCTCATGTACATCTATAGTGTTTTGGCCAATTCTATCCATTTTTTCCTTTTGTGTACTGACCCATTGAGTGTTAGTACTCAGAAGCAGAAGTGCCATTTCACAGGATAACAGATTCCCCCTAATGTGTGAGGTCATAGGGAAGTGATGGCCGAAATACATTACAAACTTTATTCCTGGACAACTCAGTTACCAAGGCTGTAGGGAGGTACCATAAGTAATACACAGTAAAGTCATATACAAAATCATATTTGATGATGCCATGTTCAATAAAGAGGAGCACTAGCACCTTTACAATATTTGATTACATCATATGATATGGGAAAGAAGGCCTTGTATATTACAAAGGTGGTTCAGAGCCACAATATACAATGATGAGTCTTCAAAAATGGGAAGTAGTGTTGTTGAACATAATACAATATTGCACAACTTAGGTTATAGAAGCATGAACATAAGGCATTCTTCCAAAGTAACTAGTACAATCCCTACCATGGTAATAAATGAGTTGAAGTAGAACATGGAAGGAACTCAACAGAATGTCAGTAAATGAGTGATGCTGACAACTAAAGCGAAGGAGTTCACCAATAAAGGTAGTGAATCCTAAGGTACTATCGTCAAAAATCTAGGTCTTCGTCTTAAGGAGGTGTTGATGAGAAACTATGATGTGAGGAGGAAGGAAATGAATCCTTCAACAGATCACAAGAGTGACTAGGAAACTGGATGAGGGTAGGTAGAAGCAAGGAATTCTTAGAGATGATAATGATGGGAATCAGGATAATCAGATAAAGGTACAGATCCTTCAATAGTGAGCACAACACAGATATGGACCAAGGAAGCTTTTAACTCGCAGATATGACAACTAGACTTATCTGTCATGTAGGAGACATGATCATATTCCCCATGTATAAAGGAAGGGTGGAGAAGCAAAATCTTGAATTAATATCTGAGCTGAAAGTATAAACTGAGACATGAGTAGAGGGAAGTGCAAAGAGTTATTTGTTCAAGGAGGACATGTTTCCACTGTTTATAACCCAAAGAGAGAAATTCTTCCTTACCTTTCCTGTTAATTTTTACCAAGTGCAGGAAAGTTAACTTGAGTTTCTCCTCATTTTTGACAAGATTGAAGAGGGTCAAGAATAATTCTTGATATCTCACTGGTTCTTGGATTTTACGAGCCCGAACTAGTAGATGCTCATTGGTATTTTCATAGTTTTGAGAGTCTGAAAATTCCAAAGAAGACTCTAGGCAGGTTCTTTTTCGTACAATTTAGTCTCCTGAGGCTAGAACAATATAAAACAATGCACAGAAGAAATATCTTATCTCCTGGAGGACTAAGGTATACCTTTTTCGTATTTAGTTGACAAGGTCTAAAAAAGGGGTAAACTAATACCACACTGACACTCCTTCAGAAGTGACACATAGCCTGAGTTTAACGAGTGTGAAGGAAGGGAAGATCACTCAAAAATATCCATTTGATTACGAGAAATGGGGATTAGAACAGTAAACTCAATGCTTTCATCTTTAGTTTTTTCTAGCATGAGAAATACATAAAGTACACTCGGAATCTTTTTCATGTTTGGGTCCAGAGCATGAAAAAGAGAAAACTAAGCTCATACCGGGTGCTCCTTTTTCGAAAATTTAGTCCCTTAGGTCCGGAAAAGAGATAAACCTATCCCTGAAGATACTCTTCTCAATTCCGCAAAAAGGAGAGTATTCCTTTTGCATAAATAATCTACATGGTCTGAGAAAGAGATATTTGACCACCAATGTAGATGATCATTCACTTATTCTTATTGAGTCTGAACGAACAAGTTTACTCGACAATATAGTCTATTTTGAAGAGTCAGACCAAGGTCTAAAGAAAACTCCATAAGTGCAGGGAGCCTTATAATCAGGTATAGTTCACAAAAACATGCAAAATGAGGTTCATGTTGTCATGAAAAACAACTAGGATGGATCCCGCAAACCTAACACAACTGCGACATGGGTACCAGTAAGACAATAAAGTGTTCTAAACTAGGATACCCATGAGAAGGATGCCCTATCCACAGAAGAACAATGATGTGTATGAGGAACAAGTGGTTTTTCACCATAGTCCATGGACGAAAAAGTGATCCTAGGGTTTAATGATGAATAAGGTATAAGTGCAAAATCTGCAATGAGGACCAAATCCTACCCTATATGCGATAGAAAACAACTTTTCGATGATCCAAGACCTGTTGCAACTAGAAAAAAGACCATGGTATTAGTCCATACATTAAAAACTGATTTTAAACTATAGAAATGGGTAAAAATTTGAATTTTTTATTATAAATAGTTCAAAAACCCAAAATAGACATACCATTTGGAAAAATTACTATATTTGGAAAGTTTTACCTTCAGAATTCAATTGATCACTGTGGGAAAACCATTGGACCAATTCTGCAAGTTGCAGGTTGGCTATCTCTCTTTTCTCCTCCTTTCTATCCATTCAAATTTTATTTTGAGTGTAAAAATTTATGTTTTTATGCATGCATTAAGAGCTCTACGCAACATTAACGGGTTGACTTAGTAAAAGTTTCAAATACGTGTTTTATTCGTGGTTTGTTGCAATGCATCCTACATATGGTTCATGTTGTACTGAAAGCACAATTGTGAATACTGTGCAGCCTCTAAAAAATTTAAAATGCATCAACACACCAAATTTTTGATGAATTCTAATGGTTGAATATGTGCATTGGGTAGGCACAAAATGGTGTTAGATTGGAGAGAGTGGGAACATGAAGATATGGACTGAGAAGCAATGCGAGATGCCCCAACTTTGCAAGCATTACAATAAAGTGTCCTGCTAAATTTCTATTGTATGTCCAATATGAGAGCGGAAGTCCATCTATTGGAGACTCTAGTAGACTATTGGGACCATGAGCTTGGTCTTTTTGACATCCAAGGAGAGAATTTGGAACTTACAATAGAAGACATTTATTTCATCACATGTATTTCTCGCAGAAGCATAACTATAAACCTTGAGGACACTATAAAGGGCACTGACCCTATGAGTGTGCAAGATTATATTAATACATACTGCCTATTTGGTACATAGAAATAAGGGACATGCATCCCAATCTCACAGATAACTATCTTCCTAATGAAGGTGATGGTAAGAACGGTAGCTAGGGTTGCTAGTTCTTCTACATTACACTTGGCCACACCCACCCACATGCAGGTTGTAGTGGAATGTATATGGGGCATGCTGTTTGATTGGTGTTTAGAAATGATCCCGATCATGAAAAAATAGCTTCTGATTGCAAGAGAGGTTGAAGAAATAATTTTGGCTATACTAGCATCTTGGTAGCATTCTTTTTTGAGAGGGTTCCTGCCCTTAGCCCTGCAGTAACATTACCACCACTCTCACCCCGTCAGCCTAGAATTACGATATGGGGAGACATATTTCTTCATCAAGGTGGTGGAGGCAAGGTACAAAGTGGTTATCATGATGATTTCTATACCTGGTGGAAAAGATAGGTGCTTGCTCTCGAGCAGTTTCCATGTGTCAGATTAGACTTCTGAGGAGACCCTAAACTTGTCCTCCCTCAAGGGGAGGCATGGGAAGAGACAGGTAAGATTTTATTTTTTATATTATTTTATTTTTATGAGTTTTTGTTCATAAAATTATAGATACATATGTATAAGAGTTGGACCCTTTATTATGTGTTATATGCAGATGTTGGACCAGTGGACCCTGATGGCCATCCCAAGACATATGTGTGGACCGTATAGGGTGGGGATGATAGTTTACTGTGTGTCATTGAGGGGAATCTATCTAGGATTACCCAAGATGTCTCTACACTGTGGATAGATCATATCCTTATGATTATGCAGGAGTATGTTGTTGGGGCTCTGACAATCTGGATATACCTTCTCAGTAGGGTGGCTAGGTCCATTCTTCATTACAGGGAGGCTGTGGAGGCAGCCACAGCCGAGGAGGTTGAGGAGCAGGCCTAGACTTTGGCATATATGTATTTTGATCCCATTTTTATAATATTGATACACTTATGAATGGATCTACAAATCAAAACTCGCTATATCTATGGACATATTTTGACATGCACACACACACACACACACACACACACATATACTTTTGGTTATGTACATGCATTTCAAATGTGTCTGTTGTATTTATTTTACAATATGTGTGTTAAATGCCAATCCAGTATGTAATTCGCATATGCATCAGTAATTCTATTTTCATTTCTTGAAATGTGATTGAATGAAATATACTCAGTTTCTTTCAAGTAATCTAACATGTAAAAACTGACAAAGTAAGTTAGGGTTTAGGTAATTCCACATAGTGTAGAATCCCATAATAAATTAATAACTAAACTATACCTGGCCATGTTATTAGTCACAGGGCCCAATCAGGAGCCACCAGAGGCAACCAATTTTCCTGTGGGTGAAAAGACAACCCAGGCTGCTGAAGCTAGATTACAAGTATGGAGGCTAGCACCATCCGAAAAACCTACGAACCACTTGTATGACATCTAAAACATCTAGCAGACTATATAAGAAACACTAACCAGCTAGCAACCTATTGTACATAAAAATACATACAATAAAAATAAAAGAACAAGTACCATGCATAGGTGTAGTACTTCTTTAGGTAGATCCCATTTATAGGATCCAAAAACCTATTTCCATCATAATTGGTTAATTCATAAGATCCATTTCTCAAAACCTTCGACACCACGTAGGGACCTAACCACAACGACTTAAATTTTCCTTCCCCCAGGGATTCTTTATCTTAATCCCAGAGAAAAACAATTTTTCCCTCGGAGAAAACTCTTGGTTTGATAGATATGTCATATTGGTTCTTGACCCTATTCTTGTGAGATTCGTTTGTAGTCAATGCATCTATGCAATGCTCATCTAGATGTTCTAAGTGAAGTAAATGTTCTTCTATATCTATAGTATCGGGAAGCACATGAATATCTATTTTAATGAATGTAATCGCGCACTCAACCGATGCAACTTATTCCACTCTGTGAACAAGTTTGAATAGTGAAAAACCAGTAGTAGTCTTGACATTAGTCTGGTATGCCCAAAGTGCAGGGTACAACATAATGTACCAATTTGATTGGCTCGCGTTAATGGTGCACTTTAGAATGGTTTTCAAGGTTTTTTTAACTGCCTCTACTTTTCCATTCTCTTGAGGGTAAAACAAATATGAATGATCCTACCTAAACCCTAGCATGGTGGTTAACTCGATCATCAGGTTGTTATGAAAATGACTGCCATGGTCACTGACAATATTCTTTGGTATACCAAAACGAGCAATGATTTGGTTGAATACAAAGTAAGCTAATATTTCACCATCATATTTGAAGGTAGGAATTACCTTTTTCGATTCATGAAGTAGTCTACAACGACAATGATATAGTTGCGCCCCCCAACAAAAACTGGATTGCACGTCATGTAATCTACCCCCCACTTGATGAAGGACCCCACTGCGATGAAGAGAAACAAAGGAGCATGATGTGAACACATATTTTCAGCATAAATATGTAATTTCCCCTTTTTGAAATTTTTATAAAAATGACCAATTCTTCAATTCTTTCACAATGTACTCAAATTCATCTTCTTACAACTCTAGTTATATGGATTCAATTTATTCCAAATTTCCTCCAATTGATTTCAAACTTGGTGAGGAAGGTCCTGAGGGTGATGGGAAATATTAGCACATATATCATATATATAATCAACTGATATACCCAACCATGGTCTGCAGTTTTTAAGGGAAGAAGTTTCGGGACAAGACTAGTCAATTTGGGAGGTGGAAATCCCCACTGGGTCCTAGAACAAATCTCTTCACAACACTGTACAAACTTCACTAATGGTGGGTATGATACTTGGATCTGTTATAATACATTAATTAAATTATATTTGAAGCTTCATATGTGGTTTTTGGGTTGAATAGATATCCAAGAGAACTCCATGAATTTGCTAGTAGTTTTGAGGTTCCAACCCCCAATGGTAGATGACTCCAAATGCTCTCGAATCGTACCAGAAGATGTATGAGTGACATAAGAAATTAATTATAATTTTCAGGGATGTATTATGTCTTTCCAATTACTTCTAAAATTCTATATCAAATTCTGAATAAGATAGATTCTTTTACTAGCAATTTTGGGGCTCAAATCCCTCCCCGGGGTGAATGATAGAAATGGATTCCCAACTATGCTTCAAACCACTTGAATTATCAAATTGAAGAAGGGTATATATAGAATACATTATCAGACACTCATATACATAACCAATCAACCTCCCATGGCTTTTATCACTTCCTTCAATCAGATATAAAAAAACTAGTTTTGGACCCTTGGGGAAACGAGATGTAGTTTGCTCCAAATGATATGAAATTCAACCCAATGGCCATAAATTCTCACATGAAACCCATATTAGACATTACTGACAGTTAATACACTCATAAATTATCAATGGTGCACACATATATTCGATTCCATCAATATTGCAAGAGTTTACAACAAGGTATTGGGGAAATGGCATTGCTTCTTCAATATTGGACAATAATACCGGAGATATATTTGAATTTCGACATGAAAGATTTATGAAATTGAAATAAAAATAATTTATATCATAATAAAAAATACTAGAGCAATAGAATCTCCCTCGAAGATACGAATAGCTCACCAAGTGCGCCTCACTCCATAGAGCTGAAAGATGGTGAGAAAACTTGAGATAAATGGAAGAACAAGATGATATTGAGATGTCCATGAGCTTCCTGTAGATTGAAACTATAAATTATGAATCCATTTAATCTCTTTTAAATATCTGAATGGCCTATTCAAATCACCAATTAGGATGGGAATCTTTCACCCTCAAAATTAGCTAAGGCAAGGAACTAGTCAGCCACTAGCTCTCTCTTCATAAAGCAAAAATCATCAAATGATCAAAAATATTATTCTCATGACTGATCCCTGTATTTTATAAACATTATTGGTATTCTAAGGTTCCAAATCCATCCATAAAATAATGCCAAGTCGAATTGGTGTGGTTGCTCATGCTATGCCATGTGGCCTCTCTCTTCACCTTCCCTCTTCTCCCAAATTCGAGTAGGAGACTCTTGGCCTTCTCCAATTCTGAAATTCGACCTCTAAGATGCTCTATTCAGGCCTGAAATGTCAGTATTTCACCCTTTATATCTTACACGTGTCATAATTTTCATATAATCTCCATCATTGGTGTCATAGATGTCATAAATGTAAAGGGAATCTAGCTAGTGTCCATGAAACTCCCATTTGGCTGTTCCTCTCCCATGTAAGTTACAATTCATCCCAAATTAGACCTATGAAGTATATGGACAAGTATATTAACCTTATAATCCATCCAAAAACATTATTCTTCCCATAGATTCAAGATTGCAAGAGGAGGATGCTATGTGGCACCAATCTTCTAGCTTGTGTGGACCCCATAATCTCCATGTGCCTCCATGCTCCATTGCCACTTCAATTTTTTCTTGTATTTATTTAATAAGATATGTTATTAAATATTTATCCTCTTCTAGTTTCTAAACATCATTTATTATACCCCTTATTCCAAACCTCAAAGATTCCACCCCCAACCTAGGAAACTAGTGATTTTCCTCCTTGGTAATTATTTGACTTTTAGCATCCATATGACAACTTTCATGAATATGGAAAATGTGATTTGGCCATGGTGACCCAATGAAACATTTGGGACATTACAAAATATGATAAGGATGACATCACTTTACATCTTCCACATGGTCTTTGAAGATAGTGGGCCAAAAATAGCGAGCACGTAAAATCTTCTAGGCTATTGCTAACCCAGATAAATGACCCCCACACACTCCGCTATGAGAATCATTCAAGACAAGCTCTACCTCCTTGTGGGTGAGGCACCGATGAAAAATAGAATCTAACCCTCTTCAATATAAGGTGTCACCAATGATTAGGTAGTTTTTAGCATTAACTCGCAACTTGCATTTATATTCCCGCGAGAACGACATAGGACACTTCAGAGTTTGTAGATATAGTAAAATATCTCCATGTGAGGGATCAGTTGTTGAAATCAGAAAGATATTCTCATCTGGAAATGAGTCTTCTTATGCCACTATGGTCTCTTCCGTAGGGAATTCTGCAATCAGTTATGCGAGAACCAAGGAATTTTTTGACTTAGCAGATTGGAAATCCAATTCAAACTATTGGAGAATGACTATCCACTTATTGAATTTCCCCCCGAATATACGTCGGGATAAAACATACTGGAAAGGATTCACATCTACCACCAATGTGATGGTCCTCAGTAAGATATAGTGTCTGAGTCTTTGAACGACATAAACAACTTTCGAATCCAACTTTCTGACGTGAGAGTACCAAAGTTCAGGGCCAGCTAATGAACAAATGAGATAATAGATGGAATGCTCTTTGAGATTATCATCCTCCTGAACTAAAAATACTCCTATGCTTGACTCTGACGTAGCTAGATACAATATAAAATATCTGGTGTAATCTAGTGGACGTAGTAAAGGATCCGATAAGAAATCCTTCTTTAATGGATTGAATGCAAGTTGCGTGGTTTCATCCCATAGGAATGGGGTGTCCTGCTTAAGCAAGTGCATGAAACCCTTCGTTATCTTAGCATAAATGACTATAAAATGCCGAAGGAAATTGGATTTTCCTTGCAGGCTCTAAAGTTTCACAATGGAACGAGGAGGAGGCATATTTACAATAGCCGCAACTTTCAAAGGATCAACATGTATTCCTCTGTTTGACACAATATGCCCTAGTAACCTCCCCGACTCGACGTAGAAAACACACTAATGGGGATTCAATCATATCTTATAATTCATGCATCATTCAAACATCATACGTAGATGATCTGGATGGTCCTTCCTATTGCGAGAATGGGTAGGTAGATCATCTAAGAATGGTTCAACTATATTCTCTATATTGTGGAAGGAAAATTTCATTTCCCGCTGTTTCCCACCTATTTCGACTAGGTGGCAACTCCATGTACATGAAGTGTACATAATTATACCTTGGAAAAATCTGAGGATTTTTTCACTTCTGAAGGGCAATTGCCCCTTTGTAAAATGAAATATCCGCTCCCCTGCGTGGGAAAATTAATGTAATTATATGTACTAGTATGGGTCATATGATATGGATGCCTCACCATGGAACTGGTTGTTAGGGAAGTCCCCTCATCGAGTGTTTTTTTCCCTTTCCAATTGATCTTGTTGAATAAACGAGTTTAATCAGTTTGGTTTTTCACTCAAAATCCTCCAAAGTGGTGACGGGCGTTCTAGCAGTCAAGTCCATGGGGTGGCTAAGGTTTCAAAATGTTATTCATGACCATGCTAGACATTTGTATAGAGTCTTGCGGAATTTCGTTGCCTTGATGTATTTTTGTTAATTTTTTCTAGTTGATTAATTTCACCCCTTGGTGATTAATTAACTGAGTTTTGATGTAATAATGTAATTGCTCAAGCATGGCATTTTGTAATAGGGGTTATGAATGCAAAGTAAAATTTCTATGAAACCCCCTAATCCATTGCTTCGAGCTCCTTGTCATTCTGATGAGTGGTTGAGGAGATAGACCATTTTTGTCTAAGCAGGGTCTATTTTTTTTAGGGAATTAATTAATTTCCCTAAGTTAAAAAATTCACATTATTTGATTTTGAAGGAAAAAATCAAATAATGCCATGGTAATTTTGTTTGGGGGTTGTTAAGCCTAGGAAAAATTTATTCCAAATTTTTCCACCCCCCCATGGCCAAGATATTAGTTTTTGAAATTATTTTTAATTTTTCCTAAGTTAAAAATTGGGAAATTTTAAAATTTAATTTTAAAAATTAAATAAAAGTGAATTTTGTTTTTTATCCTAAGTCAAAGGGATGATTTTTTGGGAGCTAATGGCTAGGGTCAAGGCCAAGGTTAAAAGGATCCTAGTCCAAGTTTAAACCTTCACTAAGGAGGCGTCACATGCATTAAAAGGTGGGGCGCTAATGTAATATGGAGGGGGCGCTGGGGAAAAGCTCACCAAATATGGAAACACCCCCAAATAAGGTGGGCGTCCAACTAAAAGGAGGGCGTCATGCTATAAATGGAGGCGCTATATCTTAAATGGAGGGCGCTACCATTGTTTAGAGGATGCTACATCTAGAGGGCGCCAACATATTAATGACGGGGGCGCTATTTTAGTGGAGCGCTAGTCACATTAGAGGGGCGCCACAATAATAGAGAGGCGCTACATCTATTTAGAGGGCGCTATTTTTGGAGGAGCTTACCACATTTTTAAAAGTCAAGGCTAAATCTAGAGGAGGGCGCCTACTTGGGCCCACGTTTTTGACAAAGCTCATC
>LPNX010097746.1:4402-51840 GCA_001517045.1 Pseudotsuga menziesii | reverse complement strand
ATCTTTCTTTGGTACAATTAATTTCCTTAGGAGATTTATTCCTAATCTAGCTGAAGTAACTAAACCTTTGAATAAGTTACTTAGAAATGATGTCAAGTTCCCGTATTGGTCAACCCAAATTACACTAAAGAATTCTATCTTTTCTCCTTTGCATCTGAAGACACCATTGCTGGTGTTTTATTACAGAAAAATGACCAAGGTCAAGAACAACCCATAGCATACATGAGCAAAATCTTAAGAGACTCAGAATTAAAGTACCATATAATAGAAAAACAGGCTTATGCCTTGGTAAAATCTCTTAAGCATTTCAGGATTTTCATAGGGTATGCCAAAGTAATTGGGTATGTTCCTAATACAGCCATCAAAGATGTGTTAACTCAAGAAGAAGGCCTAGGTCCAAGAAGTAGATGGGTTGCTAAAATTCAAGAATATGATTTGGAAATCAGGCCCACTAAATTTATCAAAGGACAAGGATTAGCTAAGACGTTAGCGAAAGGTAATGAGAAGGCTTTAGGTTTGGCTGATCAGAATATGGTTTGTGAGATTGATGTTCCAGAGTCTTCCCCAGATTTGTTAAAACTTGAGCAAGTTGAATGGTATTCTGATATTATTTTATATCTTAAAAACTTAACTTGCCCAAGTCACCTGGTTGGTCATAAGAGAAGAGCCTTAAGGCTCAAAGCATCCAAGTATATATTAGTAAGAGATGGTTTAGGATGGAGGAATCCAGATGGGATTATCCTTAGATGTGTGGATGAGAATGAATCTAAAAAAATAATGGATGACTTTCATAATGGATTTTGTGGTGGTCACTTTGCTGCTAGAACCACCACCCATAAGATTCTTAGAGCTGGATATTATTGGCCCACCATATTTTCAGATGTGCATCAATTTGTCAGAAAATGTGAACCTTGTTAATTGTTCACTGGAAAACAGAAGTTAGCTGCCCTTCCCCTTCAGCCAGTTGTTGTAGAAGCACCTTTTCAGCAGTGGGGTTTAGACTTCATAGGGAAGTTTAAGGATAATTCAAGTAATGGTTTTTCATGGATTATAATAGCTATAGATTACTTCACTAAATGGGTTGAAGCCATTCCCACTAAATCTGCAAATGAAAAAGTAGTCATGGATTTTCTTGAAGATAGGATAATAACAAGATTTGGGGTGCCTTCAAAGATAGTAATAGATAATGCTAAAGCCTTTTGTTCAGCTGAAATGTCTGCATTTTTTTTAAAGTATGGCATAGTTTTATCTCATGCATCAGATTATTATCCTCAAGGAAATGGTCAAGCAGAATCAAGTAATAAAAATTTAATGACCATAGTCAAGAAAATTGTAGGGGAAAACAAAAGGTCTTGGGACAGTAAAATAAAACATGCTTTATGGGCTGATAGAATAACAAAGAAAGCATCCACAGGAAAGAGTCCTTTTGAATTAGTCTATGGTTTAGAAGCTCAGCTGCCAGTTCACCTTACCCTACCAGTGTATCAGTTGCTCCGAGGGTTTGGCATAGAAGAGTCTGCACTTCAAAACAGAGTAAATCAGTTAGTAGAGTTGGATGAAATAAGGAGAAAAGATTATGACCAAAACTTTAAAAGTCAGGAAAAGACTAAGAAAGCCTTTGACAAGTCAGCTAGACAGAGAGACTTTAAAGTAGGGGATATAGTTGTCCTATGGGACAAAGGCAGAGAAAAGCCAGGGAAGCATGGGAAGTTTGACAGCCTATGGTTAGGCCCTTATGTGATCAGATCAGTTGCAGGACCAAATTCTTTCAACCTAAGTCACTTAGATGGTGAGCCATTGAACATTCCAAGGAATGGTCAACAGCTCAAGCTTTATTACACATAGAGTCAACATGGTGTCCAAAGGGACACCCTTTGTAACGTATCTCTAACCCTTTTCCCTTGTATTTTGAAAGTTTTGTATTATTTCATTTTCTTTATTGTTTATGCATATATGTATAGCAATTTCATTTATTTACATTATTTATTGTTTATTTATTGGTTTTACTAGGGGCCTTATGTTGGTTATTGGTGAGAAATTTGTGGTTGCGGGATTCTGGAGTTCTCATGTGCTCTCCGATGATCGAACACATGTCCCCAAGTCGGAGCCAGATGTTTCCCACCTATTTCGACTAGGTGGCAAATCCATGTACATGAAGTGTACATAATTATACCTTGAAAAAATCTGAGGATTTTTTCACTTCTGAAGGGCAATTGCCCCTTTGTAAAACGAAATATCCGCTCCCCTGCGTGGGAAAATTAATGTAATTATATGTACTAGTATGGGTCATATGATATGGATGCCTCACCATGGAACTGGTTGTTAGGGAAGTCCCCTCATCGAGTGTTTTTTTCCCTTTCCTATTGATCTTGTTGAATAAACGACTTTAATCGGTTTGGTTTTTCACTCAAAATCCTCCAAAGTGGTGACGGGCGTTCTAGCAGTCAAGTCCATGGGGTGGATAAGGTTTCAAAATTTTATTCATGACCATGCTAGACATTTGTATAGAGTCTTGCGGAATTTCGTTGCCTTGATGTATTTTTGTTAATTTTTTCTAGTTGATTAATTTCACCCCTTGGTGATTAATTAACTGAGTTTTGATGTAATAATGTAATTGCTCAAGCATGGCATTTTGTAATAGGGGATATGAATGCAAAGTAAAATTGCTATGAAACCCCCTAAGCCACTGCTTCGAGTCCCTTGTCATTCTGATGAGTGGTTGAGGAGATAAACCATTTTTGTCTAAACAGGGTCTATTTTTCCTAGGGAATTAATTAATTTCCCTAAGTTAAAAAATTCACATTATTTGATTTTGAAGGAAAAAATCAAATAATGCCATGGTAATTTTGTTTGGGGGTTGTTAATCCTAGGAAAAATTTATTCCAAATTTTTCCACCCCCCCATGGCCAAGATATTACTTTTTGAAATTATTTTTAATTTTTCCTAAGTTAAAAATTGGGAAATTTTAAAATTTAATTTTAAAAATTAAATAAAAGTGAATTTTGTTTTTTATCCTAAGTCAAAGGGATGATTTTTTGGGAGATAATGGCTAGGGTCAAGGCCAAGGTTAAAAGGAGCCTAGTCCAAGTTTAAACCTTCACTAAGGAGGCGTCACATGCATTAAAAGGTGGGGCGCTAATGTAATATGGAGGGGGCGCTGGGGAAAAGCTCACTAAATATGGAAACACCCCCAAATAAGGTGGGCGTCCAACTAAAAGGAGGGCATCATGCTATAAATGGAGGCGCTATATCTTAAATGGAGGGCGCTACCATTGTTTAGAGGATGCTACATCTAGAGGGCGCCAACATATTAATGAAGGGGGCGCTATTTTAGTGGAGCGCTAGTCACATTAGAGGGGCGCCACAATAATAGAGAGGCGCTACATCTATTTAGAGGGCGCTATTTTTGGAGGAGCTTACCACATTTTTAAAAGTCAAGGCTAAATCTAGAGGAGGGCGCCTACTTGGGCCCACGTTTTTGCCAAAGCTCATCCAAGCCATTGATTGAGAGGAGGATCTTGGTCAAATACCTAGATCTGAGGGTGAATATTGCTGAAGACATGGATCAAGCTTCTAAGCCATTGATCAAGAATTAATCTAAGGGTTGAGATTGATTGAGAGGAATGCAAAGTCAAAAACCTAGATCTAGTGGTGGAGATTTAACCTAGATCTAGATCTAATCTCAGCCATTGATCTTCAAGGGGTTGGGGGTATTCCTCAATTATAAAATGGGGGCCTCACTCCCTCATTTCTCAGGCTCTCTCATGCTATTGTTATGCTGCCGAAATATCTACTCACTCTTCTCTCATTTTCTTCTTGCCATTGTAATGTTCTTGCCCTAGTTGGGCCATAATACAAGCAATCTTTGGAGGAAGCTTTGGTGTCTTGTCTACATTCCATTTTTCTTTGTAAGGTAACCTGCTTTGTATTTGTTTTAGTTGCATTTGTATTAGCTTAGATAGCTCTCCACAAAGTATTTTGTGGAGAGATTTGCAAGTAGAAGTTTTTCTGCTTTCATTTGTGAGTAGCTTGATAGGATCCTACAAAGTATTTTGTAGGATCTATTTTTGTGCTCACCTCTTGGCTTACATTGTGCAGCTATTATAGGTTTATTTGCAGGGATCTAGAGCAAATGAGCCTTCTCCAATGGTTTTAAAAAACTCAAATTTCATTTTCGCACTTTTGGAAAAAAGGGTTTTAAAACTCGGTTTTTATCACTGTATAGTGATAAAAACCTTGGTTTTAAGGCCCTAACCCATAGTATATTAGTTTAGGCTTTAAGTTCTGCTATTTACATGTTGCTTTCACTTTAAAAAACAGTCATTTCCAGCCATTTATTTTCTGTTTTCATTTTCGCACTTTCTGTAAAAAGGGTTTTGAAACTCAGTTTTTATCACTGTATAGTGATAAAAACCTTGATTTCAAAGCCCCAACCCTTAGTACATCAGTATAGGCTTTTATTTTTGCTTTTCTAACATCATTTAGGTGGCTGAAAACTCAGTTTTCAGCCCTCTAAACTTCATATTTTTGTCATACTTTCGCTCAGATTTTTATGTAAAAAATTGTAAATTTTGTACTAATATTGTAACAGCAAATTTTTTAGTATTTCATGTGATTTGCAGCGAAGAATAACTCGTTGTTTTTTGACAGGTTGTGCACATTTAAAGGAGAGTTGCTGCCCAAATTGGCCTAGAAACACCTCAACCTTCAACCGGTTCCAAAAGGGGTTCAAGCCCTCAACTCTTTCCTTCCTTTTCTGTTATTTGTAAACCCCAAAGAGGAGTCCTCTTGGGGTATTCTGCAAAATTTATAAAGCATTTGTAATATACACATAAATAGATTATGAAGTAAAGTAGATTAATATTTCTATTTCCTTTTACCCACCTCTCTTTGTGACAGACCACCATCTCTGTCACAAAGATTGAAGTGAGGTTAGTTTACTGTTTTATTCATTCACCCACCTATCTCTGTTATAGACCACCATCTCTGTAACAGAGATTGTTGTGAGGTTAGCTTAAGCAGATTTATTTTTCCTGTTACCCACCTATCTCTGTGACAGACCACCATCTCTGTCACAGATATTGTTGTGCGGTTAGGCTTTACTTTTACAGTTTTCTTTCAAGTTCAGCATTTTTATTTTTTTCCTGTTAAAGAGTAATCATACAACCCATATATCCTGTGTATCCTCTATCCACTTGTCATCTCCCTTTAGGTACTTCAAGTTGGATATGAAAAGCAGGAGAAGTGGGGGCTTAGGTAATTAAAGAAACACTTTATTTTCCTGCTACAATCTTCAACACATTTTATTTTCAGTCCAAGATCGAATACCAGCACCTCCCATAAGGGACATCGCTTGGTGATCTTGTTGATAACTTAAAATTTACATTGTATCTTAATCACCCAAGACTTAAAATTAACCCATAAAATTAACCAACAAAGCTTCTCTATTTCCTGCTCCTCTACTTGGTTATCACCCTCCGGGGTACTCCGAGATACGACCAGGGGAAAGGGAAGTCCTAGTTTAATAGGAATCCATTTAGTGATTTTCGAATTGATTAAAAACAGTGACTCGGAAGCTACAAGGGGTAGTAGACCGAGGGGGTCTCTAGGCGCATCGACGTCCTCCTTGTGAGCACCGGGCCATTGGGGTTTGACCTGTGAGCTAGGAGTGGGATTTGCTCCCACCTATTGAGCGCAACAGCAATCCCTCTTCGGTTTGAGAAGAACTAGATCGGGGCAGTCACACCACCGGTTCTAAAACATAATCAAAGATTCCAACTCTAATAAAATTTATTAAAATTTACCAAGAGACACTGAAAAACGTCCTACAAACATTGGTCCTTTTTTATCTTTGCCTTGTTGTTCAAGGTTTTACTGCAAGCACTTTCACTTTTATTTTACTGTAAGCACTCCAACACTTTACTTTCAGTTTCATTTACCTTTAGTTCTGCAATTGTTCATGTGGTGAATGCTTAACATTTGTTTAAATTGCTTCAAGTAAATCAAACTTAAAGTCTTTCTTTCCTTTATTTACTGTTGGTTAATAATTTCCATTTAGAGTTTTCTTCTGCTTTCTTTGGTTCATAACTTGGAAATCTTGTTCATTGGTTAATATTGATAAATTTAGATCAACCGTATATTGCTTAATATCTTGATTCATTGTTTATTTGCTCATTCATTTTGTTGTACAACACCTAAGCTGTAGTTTAATTTTAACTAAAATCTCAAATTCATTTGTAAATTTATAAAGTTGTAATCCACCTTTAGACTCCATTTGTAATAGGCACTAGTCTTTATTTATCTCAAGGTCTGCTTGTCATTAAAGGAATTCTGTGCACTTGCATGCTGCTTTTCATTCCTTAGATATTCTAAAGTCTTAGCCTCAATTCTTAATAAAAGATCCCTTTAATTAATCTGTAATTAATTAATAAAACTGGAACTTAGTCTTTCCATAGGGACTACCCCCCTTGGCTCTGTTGGGATCTTGCCTAAACAGAGGAGTTGTGGACTGTGGTGACAGTGGTCCCCAGCTCTCACTTGCTTCCAAGGACACACATAGTAGGTTGTGACTTTCCTGTGTCTTAAAGTGTGAATTAGGCGGCAACACCCGCTAAAAAGTAGGTCCAACATTTTTCAAACCGAAGGGAATTTTCTTGTATGCAGAGGTCCCCCAAGGACAGATGAAGGCCATTTTATGTTGGTCTTTCAACTTAATTTGGATTTGGTTATACTTGGAAAATCCATCCATAAATGAAAATAGCTCACTACCCACACAAGCATCAATAATCTGATCGATGAATGGCGTGGGGTAACTGTCCTTGGGAGATGATTTTTTTAAGTCATGAAATTCATTACAAACGTGAATTGTCCCTTGTTTTTTATCAACCATAATGGGATTGGATTCCCATTCTGTCATAGCGATTGGATAAATGAATCCTTCTTTCAACGTTTTCTCCACTTCATCCTTAACAACTGTGAATTTTCACGGATTTATAGGTCGATGTTTTTGTTGAACTAGTTTAGCATCAGGATAAGTGTGGATTTCATGTTCAATGGTAGATGGATCTATGCCTGTCATATCCGCATATGAACAAGCAAATATGTCGCGAAATTCCTTAAACAAGGAAGTATATATGGTAATCTCATATGGGGATCTGTTTGCACCAATATTCACATTTTCAACAACGTTATGGTTTATAGAGATGTTGATTGGAATAGTAGTAGAGATATTTTCCTTATTCCCCTCAACAAAAACTCCCTCCTTTGGAAAAGGATTAATCATTGAATCAACACCCTTTTCCAGTATCACATGGAACTCTTGATTCTCAATTTTGCTCAACTCTGGAAGAAAGAAGGACTTATTGTGAAGGTCTTCACAAGTCTTTTCTCCTCCAATCATAGCTTCCAAAATGGCTTCGTCTGAACGAAAAACCATGTCTAAGCAATCAAATGAATACAAAGAGTTCTCTGCCCAGGCGGGAAAATAAGCTTCATCTGACTCCTCTAATATTGTAGAAGGAGTCCCGATGAAATTGACAGTGGCATGAAAAAAAACTTGATAAGCCACTTCCACTGCATATAAGGGAACTTGAGGCTCATGATGGGAAGGAATGACCCAAGGATTAGTTCTATTGACAACCATCGTGATATA
Source organism: Pseudotsuga menziesii (assembly GCA_001517045.1). Taxonomy (NCBI): domain Eukaryota; kingdom Viridiplantae; phylum Streptophyta; class Pinopsida; order Pinales; family Pinaceae; genus Pseudotsuga; species Pseudotsuga menziesii. Next base: position 44,189 of record LPNX010097746.1, on the reverse strand, counting down.
ATTTCCTACACTCGTAGAACCTAAGTAACTGATAGGGGTTGTGATATCAAATGTGCTAATCAAAGATGCATACATTCCATCCCCCAAGCTATCATTAGCCAATTTGGTATGATCTATCAATGGTATTGTGGACTCATTGGTCTCCAAACAACCCTTCTAAGTGAAACTGAGTTGGTCAACATTAACCATATTCCATTCATTTAGAAACACTACCACTCAAAGAATGATTGAGGTGATCACACACATAGCGTAAGTCCAACTTCTCCCGAACAACAAGTTATAATCTAAAAGGGGCATCGATCACTTCCACCTCAACAACCACTACTTTCCCTTCCAACTTTATTTCAAAATCTCGTAGGATAGCATGCGGATGGAAAGACCTTCCATTGAAAGCAGTAAGTAGAGTGTTTGATGGAACTAGCTCTGGAGATCCTAAGGACTTCCAAGAAGACATCAAAATTATGCATGTGGAAGCACCTTTTTCAACCACTGTACGTCCAATGGATTTACCTCCATGGACAACATCAATTGATAAATCCACATGGTAAGGTAGGCGGATTTTAATATCTGAAAGATTAAACTTTGCTAGCAGGCTCGATGAATCCATGCTACCTATGGCTGCTAAGAGGGAACCTTGCTGAGTAGGACAACTTTGTAACACCTCCGATGCCAACATTGCATAAGGATTTTAAGCTAATTCTTTGACTACATAATAGTTGGAAGCATTCCTAGCATTAGGGCTGTGAAATTCTTTCTTAAAGACACCTTTCGGTGTCTTGGGAATTGGATCAGCTGGTTTTTCAATAGTGAGAGGGTTTGAATTTTCAACAATAGGCTTACCATTCTCTAGAGCCTCGAATTCATAATTTTTATTTCTTTTTTGGAGTAAAGTGCTATATTGTTCTATATTGATATAGTTTTTATCAGGAAGAGCACTAGAAGTGCCCCCGACTACATTCGAAACAGAAGATGCATTCTGTTCTTGGGGAAATGGATCGTTTAGGAAATCTAGTTGTTGATTCTTGAACAACTTTGAAGCTTGTTCCATGAGAGGGAATTGATAATTAAGGTGGTATCCCTGGAACAACTTACAAGGAAACTTGACCATTTTCTTGTCTTTTCCCCCCCATCAACATTGTTTGTGTGCTTATGCTTTTTTTGATTACCCTCACCCTTCTTCCCTTTCTTATTTTTCCCACTGGGCTTCTGATTTCCATTTTGAGAATATTGTGAAAAAACATTTGCATTTTGTGGTGAGGGGGTGGAATCTTTCACTGCCTCCACTGTGGACTGCTTCACTGAAAACTCATGGAGTTTCTTAGCTAGTGATTCCACAATGTGATAACTAACTCAACCAACCATTCCATCAACATGGGGTCTAGGCTTGGGTTTCTCTGCATCATTTGTAGAACTCAAGGCCTCAGGTATGATTTCATACAAAATCCCATACTTAGCATATATCAAGTCTAACTACTAGGATCTGAGGACAGCCACTTTGTCTCTGGTCACCCCCAAAGTGGATACATCATTAGATATGTAAGGCATTACATATTTTAAGAACCACTCTAATAAAAACTTGGGAGGTATAACGGCTTTAATAATCCTCTTTCATATTTGACACTCCTGAATGTGGTCAGAGATATGTGTGTCCTTATTCTACGAAAATGTCGACAACAAGTATGTGTCGGAATTATACCGGAAAAGAAGCTGAAAGTGATTAAGGAACTATTGAGGCCTGGAAAATCTCAGGCAACAACAACAAGGGATTCTCCCCAGTAAATGTTCCCAACTAGCCCATTACTGTTTGGTATGGGGAATATGTCTAGTTTACGGTCCGGCTACCGTAGGTCAAAGTAACCAAAATAAAAGGTTTTATCAGTTATGGCCCGGTCCACCGTGTATGTTTTAGTTTTTATGTTTAAGTATGAGATGCAAGTGCTTATATAAGAATGCAAAATGATAGAGAATACGAGGAGCAGTCACAATGTGATGCGCAGGTTCTTACCTCTTGTCTTAACTCACTCGCATCTAAATCACACACAACAAGAACATTAAAACTAAATATCTAACCTATCCCTAGGGAGCAAGATTATCATTCATCAATGAGTAATTTGTTTTGCGCATGCATTAAGAAAAATCACAGATAGTTGTTACTTATTTCAAAACACATGAACATTTATAGATATATGAACAACCAGATAGCTAATTGTTTATGAACAACATTCATAACTCATAGTGGAAATTTCATAGAATAAATTAGAGAGCATTCATACAAGAACATAGGTTCAAAGAGTTAGAACGATCTCACAGTTAATGGACACAAAGCTGAAAATGAAATAGTTCACATTCAACACATCCATGGCATAGCATTTGAAAAGTTCCACCAAGCTTTCTCCAATAGGAAAATTGTAATTCTTATTGCAAAAGGAAATAGTTCTTCTTACAACAGGTTCTCACAAATCTCAATGGGAAAAAGTCCTTTTCTACAACTAAATCTCCTATACTCATACAAAAGGGCAAAAAATTTGGGTTGCCCCAAAGTAACTCTTGGGCTTCCCCAATGTTTCCATTCCCAAAATTTTTCCATTAGTGAACGCTCATACATTATACAATACATTACATTGAAAACAAAAATTAAAGCATTTTCACGAAGAGGGCCCCGCTTGATCATTGATGAACTTCTTCCACGCTTGGGCCTCTGCTACTATGCTTTCAAAATCTGAATGTTCAAGAAACCAAATGTTTATTTCATATTTTGCAGCCTGATTCCTAACCACCTAAATTCATGTTGGACTCAAACATAGCTGATCTTCAAGTAAATGGATGTTGACAACTGAATGAGCTACTGCATTTTTCAGGATCTGCTCATCTAAATCGTTGACCTATTGCATCTTCTATTCATCCTCCAGGTATCTTCTCTGTAGTAGTTTTGTGAATAGATCATGCTCTGGTAATGCATCCAGTCTTTGTTCTGTAGCCACTTCACATCTGTTGTAGGTGACTAGCACCCTTCTGTAGTATTCGGTACAGGATGCTCTCATTTCTTCACAGTCTTCTTCAATTCTTCTGTAGTGTTTATTGCAAACTCTAACAAGTCATAATCCTGCTTTAAGCTATGTTGATATTTAGCTAGTAAATCTACAGGGATTTCTTCATTGGTTTCTATCCTTACTATCCTTCCAGTCAGGACTTCCAAAATGTCGTGAGACCTATCTACAAAATATGAGGTATTTTCCAAATTTTCCTCCAACCTGCTATCTATTTGTAAGATTTTACATCTTTATTCCTCAATAGATACCTGCAGTTGGTGCATCCTTCTTCGTTGGGCTAGGACATGCTCCTTTAGAGGTTGGATATAAGTTTTTTGTTGACTGGCATCCTTCAGTGATGTTGTTAATGAAGCAATCTATCCTTCAAAGCTTGCCACCTGCACTTGATATTGTTTTTCCCTTTCTTCTATGGTAGTCCTATGTGCCTCCAACTCAACAACCTTGCTCTGCAGCTGATCCTTTTCTGCACTCAAAGTTTCATATGATACTTTGAGGTCATTTTTCTCCGTTTTCAACCCTTGATATTCTAGCTGTAATTTTTGTAGTTCTGCTAGACTATTACTGAGACTTCCAAGTCCAGCTTGATTTCCTGCAGAGTTTGGAATTCTTCCTTTGAAGTTCTCATTTCATTATGCATATCTTCCAAATTCCTCTTTAACTTGTTACCTTCGTCCCTCTCTTTTCTGAGAGTGTCCTTTAATTGAGCAACATTTTTCCTTGATTGCTCAAGGTTTGTCATAAGTCTATCCACATTGTCCTCAGTGGCATGGGTTAATGCTACCCCAGCCGTGGCTGTCAATTGTGGATTTGCATCAGTCCCATAAACCAAAGTTTTATCAGTAATCATCATACCATATTCTCCTCTTGTTTCAACTTTTCTCTCAGTTATCTTGACAATCCTTGTCTTCTCTTTCTCATAAAAGATGGTGCTAAAATCAGGGACCTCTTCTCCCTCCGTTTGCATAAAAGGTATCAGATTCAATATAGAAAACACAACCTGTTCCTGGGTGTTGCTAGAGGTTGCAACAGGCTCTTGAGATTCAGGGTTATCTTTTCCATACCCCTGATCGGTATGACCCTTTGTTTCTTGTGTATCTATAGGATTAGTAGTTTGCTGGTTTGTTTTAGATGCTTTTAGTCTCAGACCTTTAGTTTCCTTTTGTTTTTTCTTTATCTCTTGTTCTTCCTTCCTTTTCTTTTCTTCTTCTTCCTTGTTTTCCGCTTCTTCTTTCTTTGCTTCTTCTTCTACTACTTTCTTTCTTTCATATTCTTCATTATTAATCCCACTTTCTGCCTCTTGTGCTAGTCTCCTAGCATCCTCTTCTCTCTTTTTGGCTTCTTCTTCTCCAGCTTTCTTCTGTGTGGTTTTTCCCTTACCACCCACACTGGTGATCTTATGTTTAAATCTTGTCTTTAATGCAGTCATGTTCCTTGCATTCTTGAAGACTTCTTCATCATTGTCCCAGAAATTTGCATATTCAAAATGAACATTTGATTCTTTGCAATGTTCTGCAACCTTCTTTTGGGAGTCTTCCCTATGGAAGCCCATCTCCCCAAAATGAAACTGCTCCAATTCCTGTACAAGTTCAGCAGCTCATTTAATATTTGTGAACTTATAATTCCCTATCCAAAAATGGATAGCAGGGTAGGCTGCCTTTTTATGTTCAAACCAAAAGCTTTCGACACCATCAAGATACACTTGCCTAACTGCTTCTTTATGCACCACACAATCAGTGGCATATCGGGGTAGTAGAGAAGGTTCCCTAGAGCAACCATACATTCCAATGTACATCCCCTCTTCAATCAAATAATAAATCCCATGTTCCTCAATGATTTTGAATGCCTCCTCAGACATACAGTTGCATTCTGTTAGGAAGATTAAGGTGTACAAAGGCATGATGAAATGCTCACATATTTCTTTGTAGTGGCTGTAATACTTGTGTGCCCAAAATATTTTATATGCAGTATACACAGGGGTTCTGTCCCTGTCCCAATTGCATCTTAAGGATGGAAATGGTTGGGTACATAATATACAGTCCACTGGGATAGGGCCCATTTAGAACTCAAACTTCTTCTGGGACATCCCTCCCAAAGCTGAAGATATGCAAGCTCAAAGGATGTTGGACACAATGTTTTCCCAGTTGAATACAGTCCCCTAGGTGGCCACATAGAAAATAATGGGAATCCATCCCAACTTGAAACTTTTACCATGAGCTCTCCCAAACACCCTATTTAGCATCAGGGCTATAAACCTGTAAGGAGTCTGGAGACTGGTTGTATCATACTCTCCTGATGGCCTGGTTTGAAAGTTCTTCCCAGGTATCATCATCCTCTTCACTGTTTCAACTAGGTCCAAATTTATCTCCTTTAGCCAACCTTCAGTTAAGTATACTTGAGCAAGAGGTAGGTGATATGCTAGTGAGACATAAGCAGGGTTGTATGCAGTGTAGCCCTGTTTGGCAGTATTTTCCAAGATCATTGTGGTCACATATACTTTAGGCAGAATCCAACTGATCACCTCTAAGCATGGGAACAACTCAGGTCTTGTGGCTACCTTCATAAGAGATGACTTCTCTATGTTGGCATATATGGTCATTTCGGGTACATTCTGATTTGAAATCATCTGATATATCTCACCCCACTTGTAATCAGGGTCTACCCCGGTGGTAGCTCTAATGTCTTCTTAGATATATTCTACCTTAGTAACAATTTCCAAATCAGGCTCTCCTTCAGCAACAGAAGCCTTCTTCCTTTGCCTTTTAGACATATCTCCTTTGAAGAAGTTGCCCTATCATAGACCAAACACGCTTTTAGGCTATTAGAGATTTTAATCAGTATTCTAAGAATGAAGAAAAAAATGTATAAAACCTTTACCTCTTCCATATTCTCAACAAATAAACATATCAAAATATTAATGCTAAATCAATAATAACAAGCGAAAAGAAATTCTGCAAGCTAAGTTTGTAAACTGCTAAGTCCGTCTGCAACTAAACATGATCCCGATAGAAATATGCATTGTTCAAACCGAAAATGCATTCCAAATATTCACCAAAATGAAACACCCTATCAGTAAGGCTAATCTTCGAGAGTGAGGCCCTACTCAGAAATCCCAATTCGACTAAAAATCAACACCTCCGGCGTCCCAGGGAAAATAGGGTAAACACCCACGATGGAAAGAAAACTGAAAACTCCCCTCCCGGATGGCCATAAGCAATGCCACAAAAACTAGTGTAGATAGCGTAACACCTGTCTGCACCAATTACCTAAACCTTTGGACCGATTTCGAGTTTCCATAACAGTTCAAACAAGCTCAAGAAAAGAAAACCCCCCACTGCAAAACTGTGAAACCGACTGTTGGGGCGCGCACCTTAACGGTCCCTAATTTTGGTAACTTTGCAGTTTTTGTGGAAGTTGTAAGCAGAGTTACGACTCAAAACAGTCTTAGGGGTGTCGGGGTTGAGTAAAAACCTTCTTTTTGTAATAAACCCATGGTTTAAGTCCAGGTTTTAGGGTTCGGGGTGCCCATGGTTTAAGCCCATGGTTTTGTAATAAGTGCACTATAAATAAGCACTCTTGTAAAGAAGTCAGTTTAGGCTTTTGATGTAAGATGAATTGATGCGAAGCTAAGGCTTGTTTGTAAGAAGGTTAAGTCCCAGCTGTGTGTGTGGAAGACCTCTGCAGTTGTGTGTGCAGAGGGTTTTGGTTGAATAAGGAAATATGTAGCTGTGTGCGCAAAGGCCTACAGCTATGTGCGCGGCTTTGAGGACTTGAAGGGATCTGCAACTGAGTGCGCAGATCAGAACTGTGGTTTTTGTAAAGAGTTGAATAAAACACAGTTCTATGGATGTAACCCATAAACTGGGGGTGAACCATGTTATATCGTGTGTTGTGGTTTTTGTTGTGTTGTTGTTATGTTCTTTTATGCATTGACAAATATATAACTGATAAGTAAGATCACTGCTAAATACTAACTTCGCTAGAATTCCCAGTAAGGGTTAAGCAAGGCATTGTTTGTTTATCTAACCACGAAGATAAATAAGTAACTATTAAAGCTCTGCATTTTATGATTACAATTGTTAAAAGCTAAAGGTACAGTAATATCCCTCTTCTGCTTACAGAAACCTCATTCTGCGGCACCCCATAGCTGTTTCGGGTGAGACTGCAACCTGTTCACAGGTTGTTGCCGAAAGGGCCAACACTTTGGGTCTTTTGTTGGTGCGAAGTTAATGGTATAAAGCCCGGGTCTGCCCTATATCCCAACAAATTGGTTCCGTTGCCGGTTGAACTCAGTATCTACTCAAGAGGGGTTTACGTCGTACCTTGAGGGCTATGTTTTGGAGACCCTCAGTGAAAGAAATCGGTGATTGGATTGAAGAGACTTATCTGAACTTTGTTGTACAAGAGAACAAAGATCCGCGTCGTAGTGCAAACGAATTTTTACAAAGGTATGTTTTTCTGATGTGTATGAAATTTTCTTTGGTAGTATCCACATAGAGTTGCACCAGTGGTTATCCAGGTTAACAGAGAGAAGGACCAACTTCCAAGAACGTCAGTTTCCTGATTGGAACCCCATAAGAATTAATATACTGAAAAGGGTGAACAATGAGATATCTCGCACTATTGATTTCTGGACAACCCAAACCCTTGAAGCATTTGTGACGGAGTTCGCCATTGACACAAGTATGTCCTTCAGCGAAGCCGAACGACGGTTCTTCAAAGGACCAAGGGGTAAGTACTTGAATTCATTTAGTTTGAGAATTAAAATGCTATTGGCTGAAAAAGGTATATTGCTCATTGAATCAGACTGTTAGATTTATCACTACTAACTTATGTTTGCAAGTGAAAGTACCTTCGACGAGCAAAGTGGTTTGCTGGGAATTGGCAAAAGGTACAAGAGAAATTTTGAGTCCTATACCCTAGGTCATAATACCAAGTCTAACCCCATAAGTCCAGCAATCTAAGAGCCCAAAGAAACCCCTTCTGTTGGAAACCCTCCGGTAACCCCGCAGCGAAGACCTATCATCCCTGAGAACCCATCGCGGTCTGAAAGTAACCCTAGCTCGAGTATTCCTGTTGCAGGTCAGTCGACCCCAGTAAGTTCCCCCCCGCCTACTACCAGTCCCCCTCCCTCCCCCCCTAGACCCGTGATGGCCCATATGAATGACGACATTAATCTCCCTATTTTCAAAGGAACTGGATCAGAGGATCTAGAATAGTTCTGGTTTTTATGCGAAGCAGTGTGGACTGCTAAGAACATTACGGATCAAGATACAAAAAGAGCGCAGCTGGTTACTTCTTTCAGAGACAACGCTCTGACCTGGTTCATGAAGTTTTCCAACACTCAAAACCATGTCTTGGCTAATATAAAAGTAGCAATGATAAAGGAATTTAAGAAGCCTAAATTAGAGTCACAATGTATCACTGAACTAAAGGAAATCCAGCAGAGGCGAGGAGAATCAGTGTGGGACTTTGATTAGAGGTTCAAAGTTCAGCTAGATCAAGTTAGTTTCACTATTGGACCAGCGCAGTATAAGGAATGGTTCATCGCAGCTCTGTTACTGCACATCAGGACTCCACTCATGCAACAGAAGGTTGCGGATCAGCAGGAGGCCTTGGAAATCGCTATGAAGCTTGAAACAACCCCGATTGAAGATAATTATGGTATCGCTCAAATACAAGCGCAGTTGGCAACGATGGCTCTGGAGCTTCACGATATGAAAAAAGGGAAAGCTAGTCATGAAGAGGTTTGGTATACATGATGTCGGACAGAGGGTCACGACAAGGAACAGTGTCTGGCGGTAAGAAATTTCCTGAAATCTAGTGCACCAAACCCGTTCAACCCTAGTGTTCTATATTGTGAGATCTGTAGGACAACTGGCCAGCATCAACCTGAATACTGCTATCTTCTACAGAGGTATGTGCAAGTCCCTAAAAACCCTTATTGTAAGTTCTGTAAATCAGTGGGACACAACGAAGATGAGTGTCGCAGCTTTGACCTCATGAGAGAACGAACTTATGATGCTTATCGGGTACAAATTGATGGCCAAGGCAATGATGGATATGGTTACCGTGGTAGTACATCAGGTCGTGGAGGTTTTGGAGGTCGTGGTCGTGGTTGTATGGCTGGCAGAGGTCGAGGCCAGGTTGTGTGCTATAACTGTAACCGGGCAGGACATCTCACTAGAGACTGTCGGAACCCAACTACGACATGTTGATATTGCAGAGCTGTCGACCATGTGATTGAGTAATGCCCGCAGCTGATAGCGAAGATTCAAGAAAGAAATAGTGCCCCTACTCAGAATATTCAGCTGATTGCTGTGGAGAAATGACCTATCCCAGCCATTAATGTTGTTACCAGGAGTGGAGCTACGACGAAAGTGCAGAACAAGGAGAAACAGCCTGCCGAGGCTTGGGTTCGGAAGGCCCCAGAAAAAATCCCTGCATTTGATGTCGAAAGAGAAAAAGAGACATTTATGGAAGCTAAGAGAGACTTTGCTGACCCCAACACATCAGTAGTACCTGTGCAACAACCTCAGCAGCAATCGCAGCCGCAAGAAGCTTCGACAGATAAAGTAAGTACACTGTCCTCCTTTTTACAGAGTTGTATGAAGCTCTTGAGAAATCAGAATGCTTTAAATGAGTTGCAGAAAGTTATTGCTTCTTGCGAACCTCAGCGAAGTTCTGGTAAGGAAAAAACTATTCATAGAGTCAGAAGAACTAGTAGGGAAATGAGATTGAATGCTCAGATAGAGAATATGACATGACTGATGTCATCCTGGACTTAGGATCAGAAGTAAATGTCTTAACTAAGAAGACATGGGAACAAATGGGAAAACCTACTCTAGAATGGTCCCCTATACAGTTGAGATTAGCTAATCAGCAGAATATTGTGCCCCTAGGAAGACTGCCTAGTGTATCAGTATATATTGATGGAGTCAGTACCTTAGCAAACTTTGAGGTAATTAAAATAATTGATGACAGCAACCCCTATCCAGCACTACTAGGCATTGAATGGGCAATAGATAATGATGCAGTAATCAACCTGAAGAAGAGACAGATGACTTTCGAAGGGAAAGGACTGAGATTCATAGTCCCATATGATACTTCTCAAGGAGAGAGATACACAAATCCAGTAAGAGATGAAGACCAGGATGTTTTGGACCACATCTACAATATCACAACGAAGGAAGAAGATTATGTTGATCCTACTGCCGAAGGTATCATGGATTGGCAGTGTGACAGCTCCTGCATGACATATTCAGATGATGGCCTAGAGAATTGGTAGAATAGACTGTATGAGCTACATGGCCATCGATGTGCCAAAATTACCAAGTCTCTCAGATGCTTTGGCTCACAGACAAGAACCTTACCTGTTTTTGATGGTTTGACAGACCCAGAAGATTTTATTGTGCAATTCTCAGAGTAGGTACCAGACTCACAGAAAATGGAGACTCTGGATTCAGTATTCAGAGCCACAGTAGCCAGATGGTGGAATGGTCACAAAAAGTACATTCATAGTTGGGAAGCGTGCCAGAAGTCCCTTTGCCTAAGATTCAGGGACCAACCTCAGGAGGTGCGAAGCAGGTTTAATGGTAAGACTAGTCCTCAGGGACATTTGGAGCAATGCTATGAGGCATGGAAGCATGTACCTCGTGAAGAATGGGTACATAGGTTTGTGCACACCCTGGAACCTATAGAAAAGAACTGGTATGTGGAGGTCGAGCTTCGCCATGGTACTGTAAGTTGGGATTGTCTTGTTGATAGTTTTGTGCTGACATTTACTATTAATGAGGTTTCCCTTGCTTTGGACGCAACTGTTAGGTTGATCCATACTAAAGTATTTGATGATCAAGAAATAGCAGAATACCAACCTGATTGGAAGGCACAAGAAGCCAATGCAGTAGAATGTTATAACCTCGCAATTGACGAGGATGATGATCCGCACAACATTAACATTCCTGAGTCAGAAGGACACTGTGAAGTACATGGACCAGCAGTTGAGGTGCTTGAAGTGACTCAACCCCTGAAGACGTGGACCATAAACATTGGGTCAGAAGAAAACCCTAAGTATGCTACCAATGGAGATTATTGGGATGATGAAATGGTAAGTAAGGTGACCCAACTTCTCCATGAATATCAGGATCTATTTTCGATGAAGTTCTCAGAGATGAAAGGTATCCTTGGTGATATAGGAGTGATAAAGATCCCTTTGAAACCTGATGCGAAGCCTGTGAAACAGTTCCCTTATAGGCTGAACCCTAAGTATAAGGAAAAAGTCCGAATAGAGCTAAATAAGATGCTTGCTGCAGGAATCATTGAGCCTGTTGAAGAGTCCGAGTGGGTCAGTCCTATGGTGGTGCAAGAAAAGAAGACTAAGGGAGAAATCAGAATCTGTGTCGATCTGAGGAAGCTGAATGATGCCTGTTTGCATGATCGTTTCCCCACTCCCTTTACAGATGAAGTTTTAGACAATGTTGTAGGTCAAGAAGTGTACTCTTTTACTGATGGATTTTCAGGTTACCATCATATTAGAATTGCTACAGAAGATCGACATAAGACAATCTTCGCTACAGAAATGGGGTCCTTCCAGTATACAGTTATGCCCTTTGGATTGAAGAATGCACCTGCCATGTTTTCTAGAGTAGTCATATCTGCTTTTAAGGAATTCATACATAAATTCTTAGAAGTTTATTTTGATGATTGGACTATCTTTGGGTTATTAAAAGACCACATAGCTAGTTTAAGACTTATGCTGGACAAATGTAGACAGCATCAAATTTCCTTGAACTTGGAAAAGTGTATCTTCTGTGCCCCTTTTGGAATTCTGCTAGGTCACATTGTATGTAATCAAGCATTGATGATGGATCCTGTGAAGATAGCCATTATTGTGAACCAGCCACCTCCGAAGTTTGTTAAACAACTGCACACTAGGCTTGGTCATACTGGTTATTACAGGAAATTCATTAAAGGATATGCTCAGATAACAGCCCCTATGGAAAAGCAGTTGAAGAAAGATATTAGGTTTGAATGGACACCTGAGTGTCAAGAAAGCTTGGATATTTTGAAGGAAAAGATGGTAACTGCCCCTATCTTAGTATTCCCTGATTGGAATAAAGAGTTTCATGTGCATGTCGATACATCCTCCATTGCTCTGGGAATAGTATTGGCTCAGTCAGGTGAAGGTAATATCGATCACCCTATTTCTTTTGCAAGTATAAAACTGTCCACAGCAGAAAAAAAATTATACTACCAGGGATGATTTTAAGGAACCATACTTATTTAAAAGTGTATAAATGTTGGCGAATATTACCAATTCTTAAAATGCCAACTATAAAATGATTGGCGATATTTTTCAAAAAATATTTTAATTTCCAAGGATTTTATATCGTTTATATAATAATTTGGTGATTTTTAGGGTGAAAAAAATGTACCCCATCAAAATTGGGCGAAACAGGGCTTCAAAAAATGTAAAATGGCGAATGTTTTTTGGGAGAAAAACATGGAAAAATAGCCCACTGGGCTAAAATTCGCCCCTAAAATTATCCCTGTATACTACTACAAAACGAGAAGGTTTAGCTATGGTTTATGCATTACAGAAGTTTTGACATTATCTATTAGGATCTCATTTTAAGATGTTCACTGATCACTCTGCTTTGAAGTATTTGGTTAACAAGCCTGTGCTAGGTGGAAGGATATGCAGATGGTTGATTCTGTTTCAGGAATATGACTTTGAGATCATAGTCAAACCTGGTAGACTGAACCTAGGTCCTGGCCACTTGTCGAGGCTCGAGTCAGGAGAAGAGCCCATTAGTTTGGACTAAGGTCTTCCTGATGCCCAGTTGTTTTCCATCCAGATGGTTGATGATTATTTCTAGGATATTGTTTAGTATTTGTCTACAGGTTTTACACCCGCCGAAATGACAACGCAGCAGAAGAAAAAGCTGGTGGTTAGAGCAGCCGATTTTACCTTAATAGCAGGACAGCTATATAAGATGGGACCAGATGAAATACTGCGCAAGGGAGTCCTAGAGCATGAAAAGCCATTAATTTGGCTGAGACACACTCTGGCGTAGCAGGAGGTCATTACGGAGGAAAAGCTACAGCACAAAAAATTCTGACAGCCGAATTGTGGTGGCCCACAATTCATAAGGATGCAAGAGAATATTGCCACAGCTGCGACATTTGTCAGAGGACAGGAAAACCATCCAGGAGGGATGAGATGCCTCTAGTTCCGCAGGTAACTTTACAACCCCTTGATAAATGGGCTATTGATTTTGTTGGACCTATCAATCCCCCTACGAAGAAATCCAGAGCAAGATACATTATTACAGCAACTGACTACCTTACTCGTTGGGCCGAAGCTCAACCAGTCAAGACCTGTAGTGCTGCTACAGCCGCGAAGTTTATCTTCGATAACATCTTGTCAAGATTTGGGTTTCCTAGAATTCTTATGAGCGATCAAGGATCAAATTTCTTAAATAAGACTATTGAAGTATTGACTGAATAATTTCAAGTATATCATCAGAAGAGTATTGCCTATCATCCTCAAGCAAATGGAATTGTCGAAGCCTTTAACAAGATCCTTGAACACACTCTGATGAAGGTTTGCAATGCTAACAGAAATGATTGGGACCTTGGAATTCCAGCAGTACTATGGGCTTAAAAAACCACCAGCAAGAAGTTAACAGGCCATACACCTTTTAGGTTGGTTTATGGACAAGAAGTAGTCATGCCCATGGAGTACATTGTCCCTAGCCTCAGAAAATATGCTTTTACAGAGATAGATGACCCATATATGATGAAAGAAAGGCTGTCAAAGATACTAGAACTTGAAGAGGACAGATTCAGTGCAGGGTTCCAGCAGCAAGCACAGAAAGCTAGAGAAAAAGCATGGCATGATAGACACATTAAGAAGAAGCAGTTCCAGAATGGTGATCTTGTGCTTTTATATGACAGTAAATTCATGAAATTCCTGGGGAAGTTCAAGACACATTGGAAAGGACCATACATAGTGCAGAGAGTTACTAATGGTGGCGCAGTCCAGTTAGCTAAATTGAATGGAGAAATTTTACCTTCCATGGTGAATGGAAGTAGGCTAAAGAAGTACAGAGACAAACTGGGACCCTTTAATCAAGAGTAACAGCATGAAGGATAGTCTAAGTACCAAGAACAGTTGGAATCAGGTACTAGACTATAATGAAGTTGTTCTCAAAGCTACGAAGTGTTGAAGACTGTCAAAGTCTGAAGGTTGAAGTTTGGTTGCGGGTATAGGTCAGGATGGGTTGAAGGTGAATATTATGTCGAGACTACTCATTGAGGCGAAGCTGAAGTTAGTGGTTGTGTCGAAGAAGAAAAGTGTGTCACAGCCTAAAACGTGAATTATGGGACAAACTCGACTTGGCGGCGTCAGCACGTGAACTTCCTGTCATGATGAGATTTTGGGAAAATCTAGCGTCGTGTGGACTAGATTTACCGCTGTTCCATCAGATTTAGCGTCATTAATGCACCATGATGACAGATTTTCTTGCGGGACTCTATAAGAAGCTACACTGGCCTCTGACTCCTGCATTATGCACTTCTTTGAGTTTACAGTTGGCACCACGTCGAATGATCGCAAAGTCCAGGAATTGTTACGAGAGTTCAGGGAGAGAGGTCTGCAGAACCTTATGAGCAATCCTCCCTACAAGGAGGCATCTCCAGCGCCAAAGCAGCCAATGCAGATACGATCAACCAAAAATAAATTTAAGGCAGAATTTCGCTCTAAGTGGAACGAAGAAAGTCACAACCCCTCAGGAAAGAATCAGGAGGATCCCAAAGAATGGAGGCATGCTGTTTGTCTTATGCAAAATTTCAGTGGCATGCAAACATAGGGGCACTGCCTATTAAGGACCCAAAGTTGTAGATGGTCAAATGTTGGATAGCACATGAACGGGAGGTAGTTCGAAGCATGAGGTCACTGATAGAAGGCCCAATGACCCCCATGACCACCATAAATATGACGGAGGCAGACAATAGCATAAGAGATGGATGTATTCTACTAAGGATGAAAGGATGAAGGATCAAGCAAGCCGCGGCTGTGGTAGCAGTCAGCCGTAGCAAGCCATTTTCTGTCTTCACCAACAAGATTCTCCCACCTGAAAAATAGCAGAGTCTCCCTGGATGGGACACTGGTAGTCTTAGGGGCCTGTTGGGGCGCGCACCTTAATGGTCCCTAATTTTGGTAACTCCGTGGTTTTTGTGGAAGTTGTAAGTGGAGTTATGACTCAAAATAGTCTTAGGGGTGTCGGGGTTGAGTAAAAACCTTATTTTTGTAATAAACCCATGGTTTAAGTCCAGGGTTTAGGGTTCGAGGTGCCCATGGTTTAAGCCCATAGTTTTGTAATAAGTGCACTATAAATAAGCACTCTTGTAAAGAAGTCAGTTTAGGCTTTTGATGTAAGATGAATTGATGCGAAGCTAAGGCTTGTTTGTAAGAAGGTTAAGTCCTAGATGTGTACGTGGATGACCTCTGCAGTTGTGTGCGCAGAGGGTTTTGGTTGAATAAGGAAATCTGTAGCTGTGTTCGCAGAGGCCTGCAGCTGTGTGCGTGGCTTTGAGGATTTGAAGGGATCTGCAGCTGAGTGCGCAGATCAGAACTGTGGTTTTTGTAAAGAGTTGAATAAAACAAAGTTCTATGGACGTAACCCCTAAACTGGGGGTGAACCACATTATATCGTGTGTTGTGGTTTTTATTGGGTTGTTGTTATGTTCTTTTATGCATTGATAAATATATAACTGATAAGTAAGATCACTGCTAAATACTAACTTCATTGGAATTCCCAGTAAGGGTTAAGCAAGGCACTGTTTGTTTATCTAATCACAAAGCTAAATAAGTAGCTATTAAAGCTCTGCATTTTATGACTACAATTGTTAAAAGATAAAGGTACAGTAATATCCCTCTTCTGCTTGCAGAAACCTAATTCTGCGGCACCCCATAGCTGTTTCGGGTGAGACTGCAACCTGTTCGCAGGTTGTTGCCGAAAGGGTCAACACAGTGGGTCTTTTGTTGGTGCGAATTTAATGGTATAAATCCCAGGTCTGCCCTATAGCCCAACACCGACTAATACATCACGCTGTAAGGATACACATTCATCAATCTATACGGCTAACCACCCACAGCAGGAGAACCCAACCAGGGAAAGACCCTAGTTCCCAAAATGACCCAATACAATCAAAAGAAAAGATAAACCATGGTTGGCCTACCTAGAAATGAGCTTGTAATCGATAGGATGGTCCAACACTTCCACGGCAACACCCCAAATGCACGAAATCCCGACAGCTAAGCACGGACACACAGTTCGACTCGACAGGGACAACAAGAGCAAGTTCACAGGGGTAAACAATAAAATAACAACCCTGTCCTATATATAGACTTCGGTGAAAAAATGTTGACAGGAAAAACTTTATCGACAAGCGGACTAACTAGGGATCAGGTGATTAATTCAATGAGAAGCCGCAATGGTGAGCGACGGATAGAGTATGGGCTCCACTACCCAATAAAACGTTGTTGAAATAAACACTAGAAACCGAAGCATCGAACATCAGAACTAATATAGCATCAGATGGTTAATTTGCTAAGGGGCCGCAACGACATAAAACAATCAGACTAAGTGATCCGTGGCAAATAAAACATATCAGCAAAAACCATAACAGACCATCGGCGAGCAAAAAAACTATATGGTGGATGTTTAGTTCACTTAGGAGCCGCAATGGTGGAAAGCAATCAAACTATAGCTTTCAATCAAAGTCATGAAATGTTTCAATATCAAAGAGAAAACCAAAATAATGAAAATCAATAAACCGCAGAATTGACGAGGGTAAGAACTAAACCGTCGGAAAATTTGCCATCTTCCCTCCGGAACGGCGGCAACCTTGAAGACTAATGCTCCGACAGTGATAAGCAAACATCATTGAAATTCAAAAAGTGAAAAGAATAAGTGAAAGAGATAAACCATCGACAAAAAAACAAGGCTTTAGATCGGATCACTCATTATTTAGCTTCCACAATGGCGGCTGTGTAGAGAACTACGGCCCCGATTCATTATTCAAAAGACTTCCAACAGCGAAAAGACAAAACTTCAAGTTCAAGTCAAACAAAATATATTCATTCAAAATTCCAAAAATTCAAACAATTTACCCCAACTCAACCTCAAGATCCAAATTTGTAGCAGAAAACAACATAGTTCAACAATTCAAAACAAATCCAAGCAAGACAAAATTTAAAGGAGGGTCCAAAATTTTAGAAAATCTAGGAAATAGTTGCAGCTGCAACAATTGGTGACTACCTGGTGAACCCAGAACTTTGGACAATTTCTTCCTTAAGTAACAGACTATTTGACAATAAAACCAACATGTTGAATTCTTCTAGATGTCTGGATTTCCCAAATGGCAACTGTATGTACTTTTAACCATTGATGATAGTCCAATTTAGGAAAATGGAAACCAATATTTCAAAGTCAAGATAACTCTTTTGAGGCCAGGAATATGAGTTTCATTTTTTACCTCTGTCTTCAGGTAGCTTCCAGCTTGGACACCACAGGATTGTAACATATTGTAAACAAAAATATTCATTTGTTCCTCATTCCCATGCCATTTTGCACTTTTTGTGCTTTTGGACTTTTGTCCTTTCATTTGAGTCCTCCTGCATGCCTTTCTTTCTGAATTTGTATTCAGGCTCCTCTATCCATAATGTCCTTTTGTGTGAGAGATGTATTTCATTTTCAGCTCACGGACGGAGAATAACTTTGCCAATTTTGTACTCATATAGTTCAGTACTTTGTTTTTATACATATTTCTTTCTTAGGAGCTTTTGACTCTTATTTTCCTTTTTGGCTTTCAATTCTTGGCATGGGATCATTTATATATAATATACTATTTACCTTGCTTCCTTTCCATGGGTCTTTTGCTTTCACTCCCTAGGACATTTTTAAATGTGACATGGATGGAGCCTCGAAATAGTATTCCAAACCTTTTGATCCTGATTTATTTTACAATGATTAAGTAGGACTTTTTTTATCCATTGAGGACAATTTTTTTCAGAATGGGGCTGTTGATAAAAGGTGCAAAATTTATCCATACCCACCCCTGTTAAGTTCATTTATGCAGGATTATGTGGAGGAGGCTTATATTGATTGTTGTCCTCTCTCCTTTTATAGTAAGGCTTATAAGATTTCTGTGCTTCTTTTTCCTTTTCTAAATATATTATTCTGTTAGATAGTTTCTGTATCATTTTCAACATTCCTTCAAAGTCACATGACTGCTCTTCCTTAGGCTTAGACAGTAATAAGGCTTTCTTACCAAAAGTGTTTTGTCTCGACTGCTCAGGATGATCTTCGATGCTCTCTTTTTTAGCTTCCAAACTCTCGGCCTCTTCATACATTTCTGACAGCGTAGGTTTGACTTGCATCTTGGAAAACATGGCTAAGTCAGGCCCTAAATCTAAAGTATAGTATTCGATCAAAACCTTATCAGACGGTTTATCAGTTGCAGAAAAATTCTTAAGGTAAGTAGCAAACCTTTGGGTGAAACTATGCACTTTCTATTTTCTTTATTTCTTCAAAGCGCATAGCCCTTTCATTAGAGTTGCATGAGTTTTTTGGGATGCATATTTATTTCTGAATATCCTTTCAAATGTATCCCAGTTTGGGATTGAGTTTGTAGGCAGAGAAAAATACCATGAGGCTGCTTCTCCTTTCAAGGTATGTGGAAACAATCTGCAAACTACATCTTCATGATCTCCAGCCTTTAGCCCTTCTATAGCCAAGTAAAAGCTTTTGAAATTATCATCTACTAAAATATTTTCACTTGGGTCAAACTTGGGCAGCATTTTCTCAAAATCCTTAGGTAATTCATGTAAAGGGGGTGCCAGGTTTAAAGGTGACCTGGCCTTCCAAGCAAGTGGTGGATTTGGTGGGTTGGGTGGCTGATTTGCATTTACCCTTGCCATGAGTTTGGGTGGAGAATGAGGTGGTGAATGAACATGGGTTTGAATAGGTGAATCGTAAGGTGTATCTGGGCCCATTTATTCAGAGGTTGAACAAATTCCTATAAGGCTGTTTCTACCAATTCTTCAAAATCTCCAACCAACACTACGTCTTCCAATATAGGACAATCTTTTTTCTTATATTCTCTTCTGGGAAAGATGGGAATAAATGGTAATCATCCAATATTCTTCACATATTCCCTAGTATGTCTTCTCAATTCATTAACTACTTCATTATTAACAGAAGAATCTACTTGCAGAACAGTCACCGGTGGAATAATATCGAGAACATAAGTTTCCTCGGCCAGCCATGCATTAGCTGCCCTCCTTCTAGCGCCAAAAACTGTTGAGGCCTGGAAAATTGTAGGAAACAACAGCAAGGGATTCTCCCCAGTAAACGTTCCCAACTAGCTCGTTACTGTTTAGTATCGGGAATCCATCCAGTTTATGGTCCAGCTACCGTAGGTCAAAGTAACCAAAATAAAAGGTTTTACCGGTTACGACCCCATCCATCGTGTATGTTTTATATTTTTATGTTTAAGTATGAGATGAAAGTGCCTATCTAAGAATGAAAAATGATAGAGAATACGAGGAGCGGTCACAATGTCATGCGCAGGTTCTTACCTCTTGTCTTAACTCACTCACATCTAAATCACACACAACAAGAACTTTAAAAATAACTATCTAACCTATCCCTAGGGAGCAAGATTATCATTCATCAATGAGTAATGTGTTTTGTGCATCCATTAAGAAAAATCATAGATAGCTATTACTTATTTCAAAACACATGAACATTTATAGATATATGAACAACCAGATAGCTAATAGTTTATGAACAACATTCATTACTCATAGTGGAAATTTCATAGAATAAACTAGAGAGGATTCATACAAGAACATAGGTTCAAAGAGTTAGAACGATCTCACAGTTAATGGACACAAATCTAAAAATGAAATAGTTCACATTCAACACATCCATGGCACAGCATTTGAAAAGTTACACCAAGCTTTCTCCAACAGGAAAATTGTAATTCTTATTGCAAAAGGAAATAGTTCTTCTTACAACAGGTTCTCACAAATATCAATGGGAAAAATTCCTTTTCTACAACCAACTCTCCTATACTTATACAAAAAGGAAAAACTTTTGGGTTGCCCCAAAGTAAATCTTGGGCCTCCCCAACGTTTCCATTCCCAAAATTTGTCCATTAGTGAACGCTCATACATTATATGATACATTACATTCAAAACAAAAATTAAAACATTTTCACGAAGAGGGCCCCGCTTGATCATTGATGAACGTCTCCCACGCTTGGGCCTCTACTGCTATGCTTTCAAAATATGAAGGTTCAAGAAACCGAATGTTTATTTCATATTTTGCAGCCTGATTCCTAACCACCTCAATTCGTGCTTGACTCAAACGCAGCTGATCTTCAAGTAAATGGATGCTAACAGCTGAATGAGCTATTGAATTTTTCAGGATCTGCTCATCTAAATCTGTGACCTATTGCATCTTTTGTTCATCCTCTTGGTATCTTCTCTGTAGTAGTTCTATGAATAGCTCATGCTCTGGTAATGCATCCAGTCTTTGTTCTGTAGCCACTTGACATCTGTTGTAGGTGACTAGTACCCTTCTACAGTATTCAGATAGGTTTCTCTTGTTTTCTTCACAGTCTTCTTGAATTCTTCTGCAGTGTTTATTGCAAACTCTAACAAGTCATAATCCTGCTTTAAGCTATGTTGATCTTTATTTGGTAAATCTGTAGGGATTTCTTCATTGGTTTCTATCCTTACTATCCTTCCAGTCAGGACTTCCAAAATGTCATGAGACCTATCTACAAAATATGAGGTAGTTTCCAAAATTTCCTCCAACCTGCTATCTATTTGTAAGATTTTACATCTTTCTTCCTCAATAGATACATGCAGTTGGTGCATCCTTCTTCGTTGGTCTAGGACATGCTCCTTTATAGGCTGGATATTAGTTTGTTGTTCAGTGGCATCCTTCAGTGATGTTGTTAATGAAGCAATATGTCCTTCAAATCTTGCCACCTGCACTTGATATTGTTTTTCCCTTTCTTCTATGGTGGCCCTCTGTGCCTCCAACTCAACAACCTTGCTCTGCAGCTAATCCTTTTCTTCACTCAAAGTTTCATATGATACTTTGAGGTCATTGTTCTCTATTTTCAACCCTTGATATTCTAGCTATAATTTCTGTAGTTCTGGTAGACTATTCTGAGCCTCCCATTCATTCTTCTCTGTTGAGACTTCCAAGGCCAGCTTGCGTGCCTGTAGAGTTTGGAATTCTTCCTTTGAAGTTCTCATTTCATTATGCGTATCTTCAAACTTCATATTTAACTTGTTACCTTCATCCCTCTCTTTTATGAGAGTGTCCTTTAATTGAGCAGCATTTTTCCTTGATTGCTCAAGGTCTGTCATAAGTCTATCCACATTGTCCTCAGTCACCTGGGTTAATGCTACCCCATCCCTGGCTGTCAATCGTGGATCTGCATCAGTCCCATGCACCAAATTTTTATCAGTAATCATCATACCATATTTTCCTCCTATTTCTACTTTTCTCTCAGTTCTCTTGACAATCATCTTCTTCTCTTTGTCATAAAAGATGGTGCTGAAATCAGGGACCTCTTCTCCCTCCTTTTGCATAAAAGGTATTAGATTCAATCCAGAAAACACAACCTGTTTCTGGGTGCTGCTAGAGGTTGCAGCAGGCTCCTGAGAGTCAGGGTTATCTTGTCCCTGCCCCTAATCGGTATGACCCTGTGCTTCTTGTGTATCTATAGGATCAATATTTTGCGGGTCTATTTTAGATCCTGTCAGTCTCAGACCTTCAGTTTCCTTTGGTTTTTTCTTTATCTCTTCTTCTTCCTTCCTCTTCTTTTCTTCTTCCTTCCTTTTCTTTTCTTCTTCTTGCTTCCTTTTATTTTCTTCTTCTTTTTTATTTGCTGCTTCTTGTTTCTTTGTTGCTTCTTCTGCAACTTTCTTTCTTTCTTCTTCTTCATTCTTAAGCCAACTTTATGCCTACTGTGCTAGTCTCCTAGCATCCTCTTCTCTCTTTTTGGCTTCTTCTTCTTCGGCTTTCTTCTGTGTGGTTTTTCCCTTACCCCCCACACTGGTGATCTTCTGTTTAAATATTCTCTTCAATGCAGTCATGTTCCTTGCATTCTTGAAGACTACTTCATCCTTGTCCTAGAAATTTGCATATTCAAAATGAACATTTTCTTCTTTGCAATGTTCTGAAACCTTCTTTGGGAGTCATTCCTGTGGAAGGTCATCTCCCCAAAATAAAACTGCTCCAATTCCTATACAAATTCAGCAGCTCGTCTAATATTTGTGAACTTATAATTTCCTATCCAAAAAGGGATAGCAGGGTAGGTTGCCTTTTTATGTTCAAACAAAAAGCTTCCAACACCATCAAGATACACCTGCCTAATTGATTCTTTATGCACCACATAATCAGTGGCATACTGGGGTAGTAGAGAAGGTGCCCTAGAGCAACCATACATTCCAATGTACATCCCCTCTTCAATCAAATAATAAATCCCATGTTCCTCAATGATTTTGAATGCCTCCCCAGACATACAGTTGCATTCTATCAGGAAGATTAAGGTTTACAAAGGCATAACGAAATGTTCACATATTTATTTTTAGTGGTTGTAGTACTTGTGTGCCCAAAGTAGTTTATATGCAATATACACAGGGGTTCTATCCCTGTCCCAATTTCATCTTAAGGATGGAAATGGCTGGGTACATAATATACAGTCCACTAGGATGGAGCTCATATAGAACTCAGACTTCTTCTGGGACACTCCTCCCAAAGCTAATGATATGCAAGCTGAAAGGCTGTTGGACATAATGTTTGCCCAGCTAAATACAGTCCCCTGGGTGGCCACATAGGAAATAATGGGAATCCATCCCAACTTGAAACTTTTACCATGAGCTCCCCAAACACCCTATTTAGCATCAGGGCTATACACCTGTAAGGAGTCCGAAGAGTGGTTGTATCATACTCTCCTGATGGCCTGGTTCGAATGTTCTTTCTAGGTATCATCATCCTCTTCACTGTTTCAACCAAGTCTAAATTTATCTCCTTTATCCAACCTTCAGTTAATTATACTTGAGCAGGAGGTAGGTGATATGCTAGTGAGACATAAGCAGGGTTGTATGCAGTGTAGCCCTGTTTGGAAGTATTTTCCAAGATCATTGTGGTCACATCTAATTTAGGTAGAATCCAACTGATCAACTCTAAGCATGGGAATAGCTTAGGTCTTGTGGCTACCTTCATAAGAGATGACTTCTCTATGTTGGCATATATGGTCAATTCCTCACATCCAGCATCGGGCACATTCAGATTTGAAATCATCCGATATATCTCACCCCACTTGTAAGCAAGATCTACCTCGTTGGTAGCTCTAGTGTCTTCATAGATATATTCTACCTTAGTAACGATTTCCACATCAGGATCTCCTTCAGGAACATGAGCCTTCTTCCTATGCTTTTTAGACATATCTCCTTTGAAGAAGTTTCCCTATCATAGACCAAACATGCTTTTAGGCTATCAGAGCTTTTAATCAGCATTCTAAGAATGAAGAAAAAACTGTATAAAACCTTTACCTCTTCCATATTCTCAACAAATAAACTTATCAGAATATTAATGCTAAATCGAGAATAACAAGCGAAAAGAACTTCTATAAGCTAAGTCTATAAATTTCTAAGTCTATATGCAACTAAACATGACCTCGATAGAAATATGCATCATTTAAACTGAAAATGCATTCCAAATCTTCGCTAAAATGAAACACCCTATCAGTAAGGCTAGTCTTCGAGAGTGAGGCCCTATGCAGAAATCCCAATCAGAACGGAAACCAACACCTCTAGCGTCCTAGGGAAAATAGGGTAAATGCCCATGACGGAAAGAAAAATGAAAACTCCCCTCCCGGATGGCCATAAGCAATCCCACAAAAACCATCGCAGACAGCATAAGGCCTGTCTGCACCAATTACCTAAACCTTCGGACCAGGTTTGAGTTTCCATAACGGTTCAAACAAGCTTAAGAAAAGAAAACTCCCCACCACAAAACTGTGAATCCGACTAATACCTCACATTTTAAGGATACACATTCATCAATCTATACGGCTAACCACCCATGGCGGGAAAAACCAACCAGGGAAAGACCCTAGTTCCCAAAATGACCCATTACAATCAAAAGAAAAGAGAAACCATGGTTGGTATACCTGGAAATGAGATTTCAGTCAATGAGATGGTCCAACACTTCCACGGCAGCACCCCAAATGCACAAAATCCTGACAGCTAAGCACAGATGCATAGTTTGACTTGACAGGGACAGCAAGAGCGATTTCACAAGGGTAAACATTAAAATAAAAACCTTGTCCTATATATAGACTTTGGTGAAAAATGTTGGCGGGAAAAACTTCATCGACAAGAAGACTAAGTAGGGATCAGGTGATTAATTCTATGATAAGCCGCAATGACAGGCGACAGACAAAGTATGGGCTCCACTGCCAAATAAAACGTCGTCAAAATAAACACTAGAAACTATAGCATTGGACATCGGAACTAATATAGCATCGGATGGTTAATTTGCTAAGGGGCTGCAATGACGGAAAACAATCAGATTAAGGGATTCGCAGCAAATAAAACATATCGGCGAAAACCATAACAAATAGTCGGCGAGTGAAAAAACTATATGGCGGATTTTTAGTTCACTCAGTAGCTGTAATGGTGGAAAGCAATCAGACTACAGCTTTTGGTCAAAGTCATGAAACATTCCGATAGTGAAGAGAAATCCAAAATATGAAAATCAATAAACCATGGAATCGATGAGGGTAAGAACTAAACCTTCATAAAATTTTCCATCTGCCCTCTGGAATTGCGGCAACCTAGAAGACTAATGCTCTAGTAGTGATAAGAAAACATCGCTGAAAGTCAAAAAATGAAAATAATAAGTGAAAGAGATAAACCATCGATGAAAAAAAAAGGCTTTAGATCGGATCACTCATTATTTAGCTTCTGCAATGGCGACTGCGTAGAGAACTACGACCCCGATTCATTATTCAAAAGACTTCCAAAAACGAAAAGACAAAACTTCAAGTTCAAGTCAAACAAAAGATAGTCATTCAAACTTCCAAAAATGGAAAACAGTTTACCCCAAATCAACCTCAAGATCCAAATTTGTAGCAGAAAACAACATAGTTCAGCAATTCAAAACAAATCAAAGCAAGACAAAATTTAAAGGAGGGTCCAAAATTTTAGAAAATTTGGGAAATAGTTGCAACTGGAACAGGAACATAGTTCCTAAGTCCAAAAAGATATCATATTTAGCGGAAGGAAGCTCTATGTACCATTTTGTGGCAACATGAGTACTAAGGTTCTCTAGAAAAGCCTCAACTAAACGGAGTCATTGTTCAGTGAGTTAGAAGAGAACCAAAGGTGGAAAGTGGTAATGTGGGCACCTGGATCTTCTCTAGATTTTCCTTCAAACTTAGGAATGTCTAAGGGTATTTTAATAGGTATAGGTGGTCATTCCGCACTACGACGCACGAGGTTATTCATTAACTTTGACAAATATAGAAAGTTTAATGTTCCCAGGAAAGGAATCTTTGGCCTAACCGGGGTTTGGTAATAAGGAGAATGGGATGTAGAAGGTATTTCCCATTGGATCCCAAATGAAAAGGTGGGGTTTCCCCTAGCCACCGGTTGTGATCTAGTTGGACTACACTTAAGCAGATTCCACCCAAAAGCTAGTGGATTGAGCTGCTCTAGACGAAGCTGGAGATTGAAAAGAATTATCAGGAATCCCTCCACTAAAAAGTGAAAAGGGAGAGCTTGTAAAAGGGGTTGAAACCTGACTAGGATTTTTTTTTGATGGCATGCCCACATATACAGTTGAAGGACCCACATAAGGATTGGATGGAGGAATATGTCCCCCATTCCACGGAAAACCATGGATGAACGAGGAGGATCCACTTGGACTGATCTGAGCACTTTACACAAAGGAAGGAGAAGTAAAAGGTGCACTCAAAATCCCAGTGGCAACCCCACTAGATGGATCTACTACATTAGAGGGTGTTGAGGGTTGAACCACTTGAGAACTTGGTGAAAGGGGTGAAGTAGATGCACTAGGTCTTGGGCTACGTACCAGGGGAGGTGGGACTCCACCAGCCAAGATGGCTAATGTTGGGGTAGATATACTCTCTCTTGAGATAGACATAACTCTGCTCAAAGGAACACCAATAAGATGTGAACTAAAAAGGAGGACCTGGACTATCACAAGATTATTTAGATAAATTAAAGGTGGATTAAAGTTTCTTGCAAACTTGTCATCCTGCAAGTATTCTATCTCTACTATTGATGTTTCTTCCTGGTTAATCCTAAGTTCCAGTTCACCTAGAACTTAACTAACACATACTGGTTCAAAAGAACCGTCAGTCTCTTGTCTCCGCCTTTGAGGTGGCAGTGGAGGCTCCACTGTAACAGACAGAGGAAGGTTTTGTAACCTTCTTGACCTACGAAGAGGGTGGTCCTCCAAAAATATAAATTTGAATCACACACCTAAAGGCCAACTAAATACAAACAACTAAACAACACTCACTAAAAATGTCCTAAGGAACACAGACACACCAGATAGAAGATACACCTTCCAAAGGAAATCCTGGGATGGTTAGGGCCGCGGTCCGAACCGATGAAGCTAAAAGGATAGTTACTTGGCATCTTGTGAATATTTTTATGGGTGCAAGCACTGGAATCAGCTAACCACCCTCCCAAATTGTCTACCGAGGTTACCTTCCAAGTCCATCCTAGGTGTACTGGAAATATCCTTCCAATACCACCTATGTAAGATCCTAGTATCTGGAGACTAAGGATACCAAACATACACCACGATTTCGACGAAACAGTTGCAAGCTTGATCGTTATACATGGGCATGGTAGCTAATCCTGAAACCCTATCAACACTGGCACAACATGGGGCCCAAGAGGTGGTATTGACAAAATTCCCAAACGCATAAAAATCTTGGTGAACGATTGAACAAGGAAGTGGAGGGTTATCTCCTCAACTAAGCTCTCAAGCGGCCTCATGCTTAACTCCTATGTGAGAAGAGATTTCCAGATCGTCTCTTGTAGAAGAGGATTTACCTAGTGAAAGGACACTACATTTGAAATCAAATGACTTTGTATAGTTTAAACTCATAGTCCAAAAACCTATCCTAAGCTAGTTGATGTATGAACCTATAAAAAGAAACTTACTAATAAGTTTTAATTAAACGTTCTTTTTAATGGGTTGTATTAGTCAAAGGTATAGGAATGAAACTGAATGGTGTTATAAACTCGTCAAAATGAAATAAAATGATGTATAAAAATTTTCAAAGTAGATGCAGATTTTCTTTTCTTTTTCTTTGTAAATGAAAGCTAATGAAATTTTAAACAACATGAGAAATGACAACACTTAAAATATTTTATTTTTTTTGAAAAAATAGTGAAAAAAACAACTAATGCAACCTAATGCAAAGATGCCAAACTGCTTTTTGTCTTTCCTTTTTCAAAAAAAAATTCAAAAACTAGACGCAATTAAATGCAATCTGAGTGAAATAAACAATATGATCATATAATTGTAAATGATAGCAATTAGACCCTACAGTAACACACTTCAACCAAACAGGAAGAAATGACTCAAACCCTAGAATTGGAGGAACTATTGACTCACAAGGACTATTAGATCCAAAAGATGGAAAGAATGACTAACTCATACTACTAGAAAAGTAGTCCCAAGTATATCATTGTTTAAAAGGACTGATCAATGACACAAAACACAAGCACTAAGACCAAAATCCAAGCAGGAAGGACCCAACACATTCACAAATGAAGAAGTTAAACCAAAATCACTCAAAAAATACTTGACCAATGAAGAAACCAATGAAATGTATACACCTAAAACTACAGTATCATGTTAAATAAGAACCTTCAAAAGAATCTAAAGAATCATAAAACAAGGATAACGAAAAACCTTATGGATTAACAGACACATACATGAAATTCACGACTGTCATCAAGGCAGGTCACGTACCATTCATGACTGTCATTCCTAAAATATCTTATATATTATACAGATGATGAATGAAACAATATTATTGCAATGAAATAACAAGACAATTCAGAAATCATATTACATAAGAGTATAAAGAGACAAATTGGAAGAAAGATTTTCTTTATTGATAAACAAGTGAGGTAAGATTACATCCAGTATATGAAACAAATGCTCCTCTGCTAGCCAAGGACACTGAGTTCTTCTTCTCCAATATTTCTAAAGGCAATCCACCAACATAACTTTTCTCTAGAATTGAATGATGTTTAGCCTCAACCCCTACCCTATATTTATACATGAGAAAAAAGAGAGGTTACAAAGGTTGAGATGGTTTTGGAAGTTGGGATAGTTATGATTAAGGACCCAACTTTCCTCAACCAAATTTTTTTATATATTTTAATTTTGAATTAAGGAATTCATGACTATTAATACTAGAAGGTCGCACAAGACACACAACTTTCATAAGGGAAACCTGTGAATTCCAACCCTAATGATGTATACACGGGTTGCAATGTCAATACTCGCGAATGATACGTGGATTGCAATGGTAATAGTCGTGAATTCACCCTAATGACCTTCAAAAATATAGTTCAAGATAGTAAGAGGACAATGCATCAACGCTAATGTACATCTATAGTGTTTTGGCCACTTCTATCCATTTTTTCCTTTTGTGTACCGACACATTGAGTGTCAGTACTCATATGGAGAAATGTTATTTCACAGGCATTAGAGGAAACTTGGGGTCTAAAATAGGCCTTATAAGAAAATGTGCCAAAATAAGTTTTTGTGAGTTGGAATTCAAGAACCAGTAGAATTTCAACAAAATAAGTCAACCATAATGGTTGAATTGACATATTTGTCATTAAAAAAAACTACTTTTTTTGTTCATATTTTTGACATATCTCATTGTGTTTTTACTCAAATTTCGATCGGGAGAGCTCGTTGGATACATAATTTGATTCCACATCCAACGAGTACCCACATTGCATACTTTTGACGGACCCCGCTACCCCAAAAACAAGAAATACCTGAAAAAATGTGATGATGACATCATCATCATGTTTTTTCAGGTATTTCTTGTTTTTGGGGTAGCGGGGTCTGTCAAAAGTATGCAGTGTGGGTACTCGTTGGATGCGGAATCAAATTCTGCATCCAACAAGCTCTCCCGATCGAAATTTGAGTAAAAACACAGGGAGATATGTCGAAAATACGAACACAAAAAGTAGTTTTTTTCTTTCTTCCTCCAAAATTAATCAATATTATTTTATTATTTTAACTATTATTTTATTATTTTCCTTAAGAGGCCCATTTTAGACCCCAAAATTCCTCTAATGATAACAGGAGGGAAATTAGAACTTGGGATTCCTAATGAATTTAATAAAAGGATGTCATTAGCAAGGGGAATATATTTTTTTATCATTAATTAATTTTACTTTGGCACTTTGGAGAGATTTTTCTTGTCAATTGCATACAGAGTGTTCACTCTCCCTGCTTGTGAACCAATTTTGAGGGAGTTGGTATTAATTCTTGCACATGATCTAGGAACTAGGAATCAAAATCATCAAAGAATAATTGACAAATACTCATGAATTGGAAATAATCGGAACCAGAATTGGTTTCCTCTCTGTATATTTAATAAACAAATAATGGGTTACAATTTCCATTCTGAGCAATAGCTTAACTCCATGAAGAATTCGAATACCTAAGGGACAATTCGAATTCAATGAGTGAGTCTAGCTTAACTGACTCTTTGCCATTCAATCTCACTCAGTTAACCACTTAACCAAAACCCTAATTGACTCACCAAACCCTAACTGAAGTCGAAGTGCAATAAATGATTGAATATCAACTGAAGGAGATCAAACACATGTCATAGCAATCTAATCATCAAGTGCTAGTGCTCCATGACTCCAATGAACCCTAATGAAGTTAATTGAAGCTGAACTGACCATCAGAAGTTGGTGGAGGCACCTTGTTGACTCCAGTTCATTAAATAATCATTAAATAATATATTTAATGAATGGAGGCACCTTAACTGACTATAACTGACTGGTTGAACTGATTGTAACCACCAGTTAGCAATTAGGTGCATTAATGTCACACAGATCACCCCGGAGTGCTCCAGTTAGCCTCCTTAGCTGTAGGAGAAGGCTTAGTTAGCCTCCTTGACTGTAGGTAGGCGTGGGTGTGACTGGATGATGGCAATTAATGCTCCACTGATGTCAATTAAACTTAGGATAGTGGTTTAACTAGGCCAATTTGACCAAAAGAGTGTGTATGATGGTAAATGTCTCCAACACCCCCCCTTAAGCTATACTCAGGAAGAGTTAGAAAACATATATGCATAAAAATGCTAGGGCCCTAGAAACTAAGGCCATAGGTCACCCTGTACAATAAAGTAACTGCTTAATATAAGCAAGGAAACGGGGAAAACCTCATGGGAAAAATACCCCCCCTCAAACTAAGCAGTAAATCAAGAATTTGGTTCTTCTATGCAGCAGCATCCTGAGACTGTGCATGTGAACCTTTGAATCCAAACTAAATGAATATGTCTGGAGGAATCTTCCACTTTGGAAGAAGAACAATGCACTCAACCGAATCAGAAATATAAGTAGTTGCACGGTGAAAACTGGACCCATGTAGAGCAACTGAAATCATCTGAAGAGAGAGCAAAGGTTCTTGAGGATTCGAGCCATGTGTGGAACACTCAAGAAACTGATATGTTTCAGATTTGAACAAAAAACCATGAGTGGTAAAATCAGCCCCAAATCTTAGGAGCAAGTGTCCAAGCAGATGCAGAATGTCTTCCTCTTTGCTTGTTCTGTGAGGAGATGAGCATGTGACCAAAGGTAGAGAATCCCTGGGACTCTGGAGAGCGAATGCTTGAGCTCCATAATCTGATATAGATTCTAAAATAGCTAATGAATCACAAAATAAAATATCAACATCCTCATAAGAGGAAACTAAAACCAAATCCCCATCAGCAGAATTGAAGAAGAACTGCGGTACTTGATTTTTTACACCGGAATCGGTGAGAGCAACTACAAGCATGGCTGAAAGCTCTTGGATTTTAAAATATGAACAAAATAATATCATATCAGAATTTAAATCAGATCTAAATAATTTCACAACATATCCAAAGCTATGAAATGAAATCAAATCCCCAAGAGCAGTTTCGAAGGAGACTTGCGGTACTTGCTTGTTCACATCGTTGATGAGAACAGCTACAAGCAGTACTGAAGGTTTATGAACCCAAAATTTTAAACCAAGAAATATCAGATTGGATCCAAATAATATCATATAAGATCCAATAAGGTTCATATCAGATCCAAAATTATGGTCAACCGAGACGGTAGATGCACAATTTTCTTTTTCTTCAAAATTCTGAATTTTGGTGCATGCAATCCTGCAGGAATTTGCTGGAAGATCTAGATCATGGGGAGCGAAATTGTCACTCTTATAATCTGATATTTCTTTCAAAATATCCAATTTTTTACATATTTTCACACCAACAGCAACATTAGAGGAAGAAAAATCAAATTTCTCTTCACTTTCGGAAGCAATTACTGGTAAATTTTGCACAAAATTCAAAGGAAAATCACCGGTGAATGTTTGCATGGAAGTGCAGCAGTATCTTCTTCAATATCAGAGATTAGAATGTCTTTTTATGTTTCAGCAATATGAGAAGATGAGATATCATAGATCTCATGAACTTCTGGAGCATCAGGAGAAGGAGTCACTTCATGGAGACTTTCTTCAATTCGAATTGAATGTGTAGAAGATTCCGCTTCATCTTCATCTTGAACAACTTCATCAGAGAGAGTAGAGGTTGAGACATTTGAGTAAAGAACTCTTGTGGTGCTGTCTGTGATCTCCAAAGTACTATTATAATCCTCATTGTGCTTGCCAAAGGTTCTGTCCAATTTTGTCCAAAGATCCTTTGGGTAGTTAGCAAAATCAATAGGGTAGTACAAGCTATCATCAAGGGCAAGACATATTGTTCCAAAAGATCTATCACTGTCATTTAGCCAGTCATTCTCATTCTCATAAGACTCTTTTCAAAGTCCAATAGACACCTCATAGAGACCTCATCTCTTCAGATATGCAATCATCTTCAACTTCCATTCTGAATAGCTTGTGAATGGGGTGAGAGGAGGGATTGATGAGTCCATTCGAACTTGTACCTGATAAAACCTGCAAATCAAAACAAAAGGGGCACCGTAAGGTCGGACAACCTGCACATTTAGGCTTTAATCACACCCATCATAGTCAATCAATCAAGCTTGATTAACAAGTTCTTTACTTGGGGTATTAAGTGGTGCAGTGCTGGATTTTTGAGCTATTGCTCAAATTTCATGGAGAAATCTGTCAAAAAGCTTGTTTTTGAGAGATTGATCTTCGTCCTGCCACATGCTCTGATACCATATTGATTCTTTCACATGATCTAGGAACTAGGAATCAAAATCATCAAAGAATAATTGACAAATACTCATGAATTGGAAATAATCGGAACCAGAATTGGTTTCCTCTCTGTATATTTAATAAACAAATAATGGGTTACAATTTCCATGCTGAGCAATAGCTTAACTCCATGAAGAATTCGAATACCTAAGGGACAATTCGAATTCAATGAGTGATTCTAGCTTAACTGACTCTTTGCCATTCAATCTCACTCAGCTAACCACTTAACCAAAACCCTAATTGACTCACCAAACCCTAACTGAAGTCAGAGTGCAATAAATGACTAAATCTCAACTGAAGGAGATCAAACACATGTCATAGCAATCCAATCATCAAGTGCTAGTGCTCCATGACTCCAATGAACCCTGATGAAGTTAACTAAAGCTCAACTGACCATCAGAAGTTGGTGGAGGCGCTTTGTTGACTCCAGTTCATTAAATAATCATTAAATAATATATTTAATGAATGGAGGCACCTTAACTAACTGTAACTGACTGGTTGAACTGATTGTAACCA
Source organism: Pseudotsuga menziesii (assembly GCA_001517045.1). Classification (NCBI taxonomy): domain Eukaryota; kingdom Viridiplantae; phylum Streptophyta; class Pinopsida; order Pinales; family Pinaceae; genus Pseudotsuga; species Pseudotsuga menziesii. The sequence continues at coordinate 11,029 of LPNX010097746.1, read as the reverse complement.
CCAGTTAGCAATTAGGTGCATTAATGTCACACAGATCACCCCGGAGTGCTCCAGTTAACCTCCTTGACTGTAGGAGAAGGCTTAGTTAGCCTCCTTGACTGTAGGTAGGCGTGGGTGTGACTGGATGATGGCAATTAATGCTCCACTGATGTCAATTAAACTTAGGATAGTGGTTTAACTAGGCCAATTTGACCAAAATAGTGTGTATGATGGTAAATGTCTCCAACAGTTGGATCCTTTCCAAGTTGGTTGATGGAGAGGCCATTGATACCTCTCATTGGAGATTAATTAAGGATTTTTAGTTTCAGGTTGAAGTTCCACACAATTCAAAGTCTCATTCTATCTCCCTATTCTCTCATTCCTTCTTCTCCATCCCCCCACACTCTCATGTTGATGGTGCACTTGTTGGAGTGGTGCTTGCAATTTGCTGAGGATATTTGATGCCCAAGATTGGGTATGTGATTCATGTATATGTACTCCTATTTTCATATGCTTTTTAAGTCGAAATATCATAAATCCATGTATGAAAGAATTGCATTCCCATGCTCTTGCATAACTAGTTTTCATGTTTTTAGCTTCCATTTTGGAAAGAGTTGTATATCATATTTGTATGAGGGTTTTTATATAAGTTTGATGATTATGGGGAAACCATAAATGATGTATAACTCTGTAATTTCATGACCATATGATATGTATCTTTAAATTCAAGAAACTCCAGTGTGAAAGGCTCACATTCCCATGCTCTTGAATAACTATTTTTCATGGATTTGGATTCAATCTTGAAGTAGTTTTATATCATATTTGTATGAGGGATGTTATATGAGTTTGATGATGTTGTGACATAAATATATGATTTATTACTCTTTAATTTCATGTCCCTATTCTCTGTGGCTTAAAATACAAGAAATCCATATGTGAAACGCTTGCAATTACATGCTATTAAATCACCAATTTTCATGTATTTTACTCCCATACTAAATGCGTTGTATACCATACTTGTATGAAGGGATTTCTCTCATGTTTAAAACTTTTGGGAAAGAAATTGGTATTATGCATATGGTATCTATATGTCACATCCGTATCACCACCAGTGTTAAAATGCATATTTTCCTATAAATACAAACCATTGTATTATAAGTTCAATATCATATAAAATAAAAAATTATAAAGTTCAAAATGAATTTACATTATTATTCTGGAACATACTTTCAATTGTCGACATCTCTGGATCAACAATTGAATCCTTGTTTTGATCTCGTCTATTTGTGGAACTATCAATGCCAGAGTAACCGGTTCCTCATTTTGTTTTTCCATCGTCTTCTGTAGCACCTTCAACGGGTCTACAGAAGTAACGATTTCTTTATCATTCAACAACTAGAAGACATCAAACACTAAAGACTATTGATTTGGTGTTTCATAAACCGAATCCCCTGTCTACAATAGAAATACATATAACATTGCTTAGTTTTTGAAGCAATAGTCTGCACAAAAAATTATACTAACAAAAGTTGTCTATCATGATAGATTCCTATAATTACATCTAGGTTTACCTAATTCCTAGATGAGGGTGTGGTCTGATCAACAGCTAGGGACTTTCCCCGATCATCCACCTGCAAAAAAAGTATAGAACATTATCATAATCAACGCAATATGTCAAAACTCCAAAATACATAACAAAATAAGCATTATGCTACATGTTTTATATGTGTACAATTTTTAAGTATTTAGAATGTAGAATTACATTTAGGTTTATTTGTTTCCTCGAGGCTTTAGTCATCTAATCAACAGTTGGGGAATTTCCCTGATCATCAACCCGCAAAAAAAGTAGACAAAATTATCATAATGTGTACAATTTTACGGTATTTAAAATGTAGAATTACATTCATGTTTACCTATTGCCTCGATGTTGCAGTCGTCTGATCAATAGTCGGTTTGCTTCCATGGTCAACACTCTGCATGGAAAATAGATAAGATTATATAAACAAATTGAATATACTATTGAAAATACATAATGATAGATCTGTTTGTCCATCCTAATTTTTTACAATGGCAATTTTGATGTATACCTTCCACCTTGAGGAAAGTCTATTAACATCAACTGTGAGGGATGTTCCCTGGCTAAAAGAACACTGCATCAAAAGCATATTAAAAAATTACCTACCGAAACCAAAATACTCATTAAAACAATTTTAAAACATAACATTTTGATGTATACCTGTTGCCTCATGGATCATGTACTCCTATCACCTTTTGTTGGGGTGATTCCCCCCCATCACCTCCCTGCGAATTCAACATAGGAAATTTAATAAAAAATTATAATTATATGCTAACGAAAAATCGTAAAGATGTTAAAATAATTAATAAAACAATGGGTAAATTTTTGGATGTACCACATCCATACTAACTGTGTTTGTATCTACTCGATTCAAATTGAAATTAATAATAAGTTCTTCCCTGGAAGCTATTGATTTAATGTCACATACAAAGACACGGTTTCCTTCACGCGCCTCAAATATGTAGTTGGGCTGCTTAATTGAAGATCCTGGTTGTGTACTGTTTATAAACCCCGCAATATTCCCAGTTATTTTTGGCCTTCCATCAATGTACAACATTTCTCCTTTATTTTGATCTTTGTCTTTCAGTTGTATATAATTTGCTGACAACCCATATCTACGCATACTTCATGTATATTGGACCAGGCACATCCAATCATTGTAGTTGTAAGAGGGTCCAACATACTCCATCAATTATGTACACTGTCGTATCCAACCTTTATGCCATCCATGCAAAACAACCCCAATCCATGTAATGATGACAGTGAAATTCTATATATCCTCTCATTCACATAAAAATCGGTGTTGGATTGAGGAATATCCCTAGGTACCCATTGTTTCACTAGGTGTTTGTACCCATATCTACACATACTTTATGTATATTGGACCAAGCACATACAATCATTGTAGTTGTAAGAGGGTCCAACATACTCCATCAATTATGTACACTGTCGTATCCAACCTTTACGCCATCCATGCAAAACAACCCCAATCCATGTATTGACAACAGTGAAATTCTATATATCCTCTCATTCACATAAAAATTGGTGTTGAATTGAGGAATATCCCTAGGTACCCATTGTTTCACTAGGTGTTTGTACCTTAATGGAACCTCGATGTCTCCTATTGTCTCATCATCATAGGAACATGACTCCCCTTCTCTGAGAAACAAACCCATGCGTTTATTGAATTTTATATTGATATTATGACATCTAGTTGATCTAGCCCTTGTCAACCTACTAGATGTCTCACTTTCCTCTAGCCTTCCCAAACTCCCATCACTGGAGGAAGACAGGTCTGATAAATACCTATTTGGTTCTACCTGCACCATGGCCGGAAAACAAATTGACAAATAATAGTAAAATACCAACAAAAAACATAGAAAGACTTATAAGCATGATATAATGGTGATATAAGTATCCTGAATAATATCAATAATTCCCTAGTATAATAGTTCATCACATAGTCCTTTAACATGACGATATAGATATCAAGTCGTTCCATAGCAAATGCTTCACCCAATTTATCTCAAAATACAAACTATGTTTTTTACAAGTGGATATCATAAGTATCATAAAATTTCCCAAGGGGAGGGACAGAACCCACAATCCCAAGATGACTTAAGTAGCAATACCACACGGAGAACATAAGGAGCCCAAACAACTTATCTAAGGAGGCATCGAGGGTGGAGAAAACACACCCGTGAGGGGATGAAAACAAACTCTATATCCCCAGCTAAAACAAGAAAGATGTTGATGTATCCCATAGTAGAAAGAACCAAAAAAGACTATGCCACAGAAATAAAAAATCTCTTAAATCAACTGTATCATGCCTTACTCAATGATTTCTCCTTCTAAAAGTTATGAGAAGGAGAGGAGGCTAGCCTTCATATTCAATGCTTCCTAGGATAAATGGTCTGCACTCATATTGTGCACCCTGTAGACATGGCTAAAGTCATATAACAAACAAATTGAAGATGTTGATAGTATAGCATATATTTCGGATATCCGATGAAATGCATTACTTTCTCCAACCTTTATAGATGAGTTCACATTTTGAGAGCTTCTATCACTACACCGACCTAATCACACAAATTCTAGGTCACATCTCCACTCTACATTGGCATGATTATTCATTTTCTTGGTCACTCCTCTCTCCTTACTCTACACCCGTAGGCTTACATATAGCTTAGATAAACTTCCAACTCATCACAACAAACTCATAAGATGGAAAGGAAAGGTCACACCAGTCCATAATTTTGCAATCCCTTTAGGCAATGAAGGAAAGTGCTAGGTTTTGTGAAATACAAAACCTAGAAGATACTTAAATGGTTGGGGTTTGTGAAAGATAAAACCTAGAGGAAACTTGAAGTGCTAGGGTTTGAGTCTATGTGAGAAGGACCTAGGGTTTATGGCAAAGAAACCCTAGAGGATTCTTGGAACACTTTGCTTGGATAGTTTGTGTAATGCAATCTTGGTGAAAGATCGAGAATGGACTTGTTGGTGTTGGTGCTAACTTGTTTTAAGGCTTTTTGTGTGGCTAGATAGCTTGGTGGGATACATTGCTAGGCCTGTGTATTGCTCATTAGTGTTTTCTATTGATGGTAGGCACCCTAGCTATGGTTTGTATGCAATGGAGATTCTTAGCTTGTGGATAATCTTGAAGGACTATTTTGTCCCAACTTGTGATAAGTTGTTGGTATGTACTTGTAACTTCATTTTTATGTATATGTTAAGTGTACATTCTTGTCCAGACTGTGTACTTGAAGAGGTGGTTTTAAAAGTATATTCTCATGGTGAATGAGTAGTTTCTAGGGTTTTTTGGTATGATGGTTTATCATAAACATTTATCTAATTTTGTTGAGTGATTTGACAAGTTTATAGAAGCTAAGAGGGAAGATTTGTGGCTGTAACAATTCTATTGTTAATAAGTAAATTTCAAATCTGTAATATGTTGGGACTTGAGCCTTAAGGAGAGTGTCTTTAGTTCTAGTATTCATGTAGAATCATGTGAGAGTTGATTGGATGAATTGTAACTTGAATAAAACATTGCATGGAGTCTTTATACTTGTGTTTATGCAAGGAAATAAAGTGCTAGGGTTTGTGAAAGACAAAACCTAGAAGATACATGAAGGGTTGGGGTTTTTGAAAGACAAAACCTAAAGGATAATTGAAGTTCTAGGGTTTGAGTCCATCTGAGAAGCACCTAGGGTTTTGATAATGGTTCCAACCTCATCAAACATCACCTGGATAGTAGGACTTTGGTAGACAACACTTTTTATAACATTAAAGTGTAGTATATCTGTTAACACCCAAAAATGGTTAACTACCTCATCTACCCCATTTCGTGGCTCATTTGTCCATTTGCCTGCCATATTTCCCTGAAAATCCCACTAAAAGCCTCCAAAAGGCCTAAAATGCCTCCAAAAGGCCATAAAACCATCTAAAAAGGCTCCAAAAGGCCTAAAATGCCTCCAAAAGGCCCAAAAACCCCCTTTTCCTCCAAAAATAACCAAAATTCCTCTAAAAATAGCAGAAATCCCCAAAAGGGAAGAAAAGGAATAAAAATAATGAGGAAAAAGGAGGAAAACCCTAAAACAGCAAAAACCCTAAACAAGCTGCCCTAAACCACATGGTTTCCAAAAACCATGGGCTAGCATTCCACCACTAAAAAACTATAAATAAGTGGTGGAGACCCCTCATTTCACATCCACAGTCATAGCACCCTTACTCTGCCAAAACATCTCGTGAAACTCTAGCTTACCATCAAGCTATTTTCACCATTGAGACCCCTTTTGGCCTTTTTTCCACCATCGGAGAAGGAGAAGGAGCAGCTTGGAGCTTGAAGCCACCGACATCGGACCAGCGCAACGGACTCCACCAACCTCCTCATCGGAGGTAATCTTAATAAAAAACACCATTATACATTTCTTTGCTGATCTTACTTCACGTTATTTACTTTCACTGCTTTAGCTTAGTTTTTATTTCCGTCTCTTTTTATTTAAATTATTGAACTGCTACTAAGGATTCCAGATTCCTTAGTAGGTGCTCATCAGCACAAGCTAGGGTGAAAACCCTAGCTACAGTTTTGGCGACTCCGCTGTCTTTATTACTGTTATTTTTCCGTACTGTACTTTCGGCTGTCGTTTTCGGCCGCCGGAAACCGCGTTTTTTCTTTCCGCAACCGCGGCCCGACCGCCCCTTTCAGGCCCCAACCCGCGACCAAATCGCCGCTGTCAGCCTTGTTTCCTGCGCTCCGACCGCGCATTTCAGGCCCTAACCCCGACCGCTGTCAGCCTTTGTTTCTGCACCCCGACCGCGTTTTTTCCGCCCACAGTCGCGATCCGACCGCGCCTGTTCATTACACAGGCGCGCTCCGACCGTCACTGTCAGCCCGAAACCCGCGACCTAGACCGCGCCTGTTTCCTTTAAACCCGCGATCTGCGCGCGACTGTCACCTTCCAACCCGCGGTCCGACCGTGCGAATCTGCCTTATACCCGCGATCCGCGAACAGTTTTTGCCCTAGTTTCTGCACCGAAACCCAGCTACTTTGCCTCCCTTTTTCCTGCACTTA
>LPNX010097647.1:299619-312154 GCA_001517045.1 Pseudotsuga menziesii | reverse complement strand
AGATATATATTATAAATAATTGTTTTATTATTATTTATATATATTGTTTTATGTTTTATATTATTTATTTATTTATTCTTTATTTTATATATATATATATATATATATACTATGGTTTATTTTTGTTTATATACAAAGAGGGGGGTGTATCTATGTGAGTCTTTATGTGTGTAGTGAATCTATGATGGTGAGGATGAGGATGTTGTTGATGATGATGTCTATGATGATCATGATGTTATCCATGATGCCGATCATTATGATGATGATGATGATGATGATGATGCTGATGAAGATGAGGATGAAGATGAAGATGATGCTGATGATGAAGATGAAGATGATGATGATGAAGATGACGACAATGATGATGATGATGATGATGATGATGATGATGGTGATGGTGATGATCATCTTGATATCATATGAAATGATGAAAATTCTAACCATGTTGATGATGATGACGCTAATGATGCTGTCGATGGCAACAATGTTGTTGGTGATGATGACGACGACGAAGACGCCGATGGCGATGACGATGACGATGGCGACGATGATGATGATGTTGATGGATGATGATGATGATGATAATGATGATGATGTTGATGATGATGAAGATGATGATGATGATGATGATGAAGATGACGATGAAGATGGTGATGATGATGATGAAGATGATGTTGATGATGATGAAGATGATAATGATGATGATGATGATGACGATGATGAACCACATGATGATGATGTTCATGAAGATGATGATGACGATGAAGATGACGATGAAGATGATGATGATGATGGTGAAGATGATGATGATGACGACAATGATGTGTGATGAAGATGATGATGTGTGATGATGATGATGATGATGAACCACATGATGATAATGATGACGATGATGATGTGTGATGAAGATGATGATGTGTGATGATGATGATGATGATGTGTGATGATGACGATGTTGATGATGATGATGATGTTATTGATGATGATGATGATGATGATGTGTGTGATGATGATGATGATGAAGATGATGATGATGATGTTGATGAAGATGATGATGAAGATGATGTTGATGATGATGAAGATGATGATGATGATGATGATGATGTTCATGATGACGATGAGGATGGTGAGGATGATGATGATGATGTTCATGATGACGATGAGGATGGTGAGGATGATGACGATGATGAACCACATGATGATGATGTTCATGAAGATGATGATGATGATGATGAAGATGACGATGAAGATGATGATGATGATGATGAAGATGATGATGATGATGATGATGATGTTGATGATGATGGTGAGGATGGTGAGGATGATGACGATGATGAACCACATGATGATGATGTTCATGAATATGATGATGATGATGATGAAGATGATGATGATGATGATGAAGATGATGACGATGATGATGAACATGATGATGATGATGTTGCTGCTGCTGCTGATGATGTTACTAAGAACCTTGACATATATCGTATTTAATAGCTATTGAGGAGACTCAAAATTTGGTGGGTGGAATGACAACAATTAGGAGAGTCAAAATTTGGTGGGTGGAATGACAACATTTAAACGACTTAAGAAGCCATTGTTGTGGAAGTTTAACAAAGTCTAAATATCTAAAATGATTTTGATGTTTGTCACCAAACTATAAAGTTGCGGTAATATCAAAGATATATGAAAAAATTGGAATCTGATATCTTGTTGTGAGCCACAAGATATATAAAAGATTAAAAAAAACATTAATGTTATGTTCTACATTCTTAACATCGAGATCTTTTTATTATAGAAATAAACTAAGTAAAAATTTTCGACATCAATTTTGCTAACTAAATTCTTCTATATAAATATCTTATTTAAATTAAATACTTTTTTAAAATAAACTTAAAACATTCAAAACAAAAATATAATGATAAATGCTAAAATTACATATAAAATATTTTATGGAAATTAAATATTTCAAATATAAATAAAATTAAATATTTATAGCTATAATCACTTTATTTTTATTAGCAAATATCACGTCAAAAGAAAACCATGTGTGTTACTAACTACAATGTAGCTTATGTGCATTATCAAATGATAAAGGTTTAGGAATAAATCACTTTAAATTAATATTTATTTATAGTATTTGGCAATATAATTAACTCACACTATCAAGATATTAGTGTTTTAAAAAACTAATCTTCACACTATGATGATGATGACGACAATGATGAAGATGATGATGACGACGACGATGACGACGACGACGATGACGATGATGATTTTGATGACAATAATGACAATGATGATGGTCATGATGATGAAGACGACGATGATGATGAAGATGATGATGAGGGTGATAATTATGATGATGACGATTATGATGATGATGGTGATGATGATGATCATATATGATGAAAATGATGATGATGATGATGATGTTGAGGATGGAGAGGATGATGACGGTGATGATCCACATGATGATGTTGATGATGATGATGATGATGATGATGATGATGAAGATGTCCGTAACTATTTTTAAAAAGAAATAAGATAAAAGAATAATTCTAATTAAATATTTACCTTTCATTATATTTCATCGTTGACTATGACGACGATGATGATGAAGACGATGATGATGCTACAGATGACGATGACAATGATATGAAGTGATTAATTTGATCTAGGTTTAATTTTAATGATGATGATGGTGATGAATATGATGATGATGGCGACGATGATGATGACGACGATGAAGATGATGATGATAATTATGATTTTGATGACGATGAAGACAACGATGATGATGATAATTATGATTTTGATGACGATGATGACAATATTGATAATGATGATGACAATGATAATGATGATAATGATGTCATCTTCATCAATTATGATGAAGATGATGATGTTGGTGATGATTATGTTGATGAGGATGACGGTGATGAAGACGATATGACAACAACGATGACGATGATGAAGACAATATGACGACAGCGATGATGAAGACGATGATGATGCTACAAATGACAATGACGATGATATGAAGTAATTAATTTGATCTAGGTTTAATTTTAATGATGATGATGGCGATGAAGATGATCATGATGATGGCGACGATGATGATAATTATGATTTTGATGACGATAAAGACGACGATGGTGATGACAATTATGATTTTGATGACGATGATGAAAATATTGATAATGATGATGAAAATGATCATGAGGATAAGTCATCGTCTTCTTCATCCATGTCACCATATTCTTCATCTAAGTCATCATATGTAGCATCATATCCAGAGTCAACATTGTAAGGGTTGGCCATATCATCATCGTCATCATCATCAGTTATGCTCATCGTGTCATCATCGATATAACTTTCGTCGGCATTGTTTTCTACATCATCAGATTCAAATGTTTCTTGGAGTACATCTTCTACTGGATCATCATCATCATCTAACTCATGTTGATCATGCTCTGCATCATCATATCCTTCTTCCATATTAGAACCCTAATCATTAGCATCGTCTAGGCTATACTTTACTCTCCTTCCCCTTGGATCGTGTCTCACAACAAATGACCAGCTCGCTTTACCTGGAACCTATGAGTAAAATACTTGTTCACATTGGCTTGGAAGAACATAGGGCTCTATTCCTGGCTGAAACAACCTTATGTTTACCATGGTAAATCCATTATCATGTTCAATAATAGTTCTATCAGGATCACATTGATTCAATCGTAACTTGTACCATTTGACAACGAATAGAACTACCTTAAAGGATTTAAATTTACACTATATAATATATTCCAAATACCCATAGTATCAATTTTATGAGACTTCTGGATGTTTGTTAGTTCTAGATGAAACATTGGTAACCTCAAAGACAGTCGATAACCCAGAATTTGATGTTTTCTTTGTTTCATCCAATTTTTTGATCTGATATCTACCTCCATTGTAGACTATAGCCTTATGGTGTTTTACCTGAAATAAGCAATACATGAAAAGATTACACAACCATTCAGTCCTTATGCAGCAATACATGGAAAAGAAGAACATGTACATCAAAATGTAATTTGCAAAATAAAAGATTTAAAGGGATCGATTAATTATATGCTTGCCATTTTATCTTTTACACCATATGACAAATTGATTTCCCTTTCTGTTAGATTGATATCTCCATTGCGTTGTGCTGCTTTTACCAATGAAGCCACACCTTCCCATGATATTCCATGACCTGATTGTTCACATCGTTCAATCCATACCTTCATCCAGTCAAGATTGTTTGCGATGTATAAATGAATTGCATCCCATTCTCAACCAACTATTTAATGACAATAACCATTAAAATGAAAGAAAGGTGTAAATATCTTGAACAAAGTATATGCTCTTAATTGAAGCAATTATGACTAGATAATACAATTAGAATATGAAGGATATAATAAACATCCACTAGCTAATAATTACCTTTCAGCTTCCTCAATCTACCTTTCCCCTTCAGTTTCCCCCCTTCAAATTTGTTATTGGAGTCCGGATCACAAATGTGATGTAAATTGAGCTTTGACGCTAAAATAGGAAGATATTCACTAACATACAACATGTTTTGGTTTATCGTATATCCTTCCATCAAAGAACCCTCCACATGTACTCGTTGTCTCACCACACCCTTCATAAATTTCAAGTGCCTCTCAACCATCAACATGGACCTTGAGTGCACAGGTCCACACAACTCAATCTCCTCAACCTGGTGTATGAGGTAGTGTTCTTGTGCATTGGAAAATGTCGATGGTAGATGCTTCTGCATTTCACACATGAGACGAGTAATTTCTCTCCTCCAATACTTTATATCTTCTTTATGGATTTCTTTATATGTCAACCATCTACAAGTGACACAAACCAATAATGATATTTAACAAAAACAAACATTAAATTACAATATATGCTGAAATAGTGCACAAAAAAAACAAATATAAATTATGCGAAGAAATAAAGAAACACTAAGCACATGCAAGTAATCACTAGCTACCTCATGTATTTACCAAGATTATCTACAACTTGTTTGACATTGTTGTCGAAGTTGTCTGGGAGAGAGAGAGGTAGAGCATACTGTATCAATATACAAACCATGCCATTTATTAAACAAAGAGTATACAAACAAGAAAAAAAATATACGCAATAAATTGAAAAAAAAATTATATGGACATAACAATAATAATTACCTTGATGAAGACATGCCAATCATGTGTTTTGACCCCCGCAAAATCACCTTTTTTGGTTATGATATTCTTCAAGTTTGCAGAAAATCCAATGGGAAATTGAATTTTTCGCATTACTTTTTTGACAACATTGCTTTGTTGCTCCGTAAACATCCATGGAATTGAGTTTATCTTAACTTGTTCTCCATTGGTATGAAATTGGATGACATGTTTCATTGCATGGTTGATTTCTTGAATGTATTTGCAAGCTTTCACAACTTTACCTTTCTCCCTCCTTAGCTCTAGTAGTCACCATAAGGTTTCAGTAACATTCTTTCCAATATGCATTGTATCAAACAAATGAGCAATTTGTATGTGCTCATAGTAGGGAAACTTGCTGAATTGAATAGGATAACTTTTCATTCCTCGTGGAAGCCCATTAATGCCTTCATGATCATGATGGACATCATGAATATTAGTTTATAAATAAATTACATCATAAATCAAATATGGCCACTACAACAAACAACTCACAATAAAAATTAAAATACATAACAATTCATATACGATGATCCATACGTACCATGATGACGATTTCTATTGTATTGCTTCTTCCAAAGGTGAGATGTCATTCTCTGTGGTTTTAATGCAGTCTCCTGCTTCCCATTGAAAATATTTTTTTTTTAGTTGTTCTATACCTGTGATTCTTAGAGAGGAATGCCTATAATAATCAAACACCTTCTTTCTTAAGCTTTTTGAATGAAGAGATTTTATCTTAGGACCACAAACTGGACATGCAAATTTACCCTTTGTCTAAAGACCTACAATATTTAGATATGGAATATCTATGTCAAATATATTCATATATAAAATATTCTAACTACTCCATCTCATTAAATGCAATTAAAGTGGAACTTAAAATTACAAACCACAAAATGAAGTTAACCTAGGGGCATCGTGTATTGTCCATACAACCATAGCAAGGAATTGAAATTTCCTTTATCATATTGGTTTAGATATGTCATACATAGTTATGCCATTCCATAACTTCAGTAGCTCATCTATAAGAGGTTCGATGTATACATGCATATCTTTGACTTGGAACTTACCTGATTGATTTGAAGTACATATAAAATATATCATTACAAGAACCATTAAGATATATAAACCATGCACAAGAGTAAAATAATATATATATATATATATATATATATATATATGAAATTAAGAAACATAGTACGACAAATGAGATGCCACAACTAAATTATAAATAAAATAGTTTTCGACAAAAAAACCTGGAATAATCATCGACAACATTATGTGCTCCCTCTTTATTGAAAACCATGGAGGAATGTTATTGTTGATAACAAAAATAGGCCACACCATGTAAATGGATTTCATTTGTGCAAATGGATTAACACCATATGCTGCTAAAGAAATCCTAAGATTAAGTGGTTCTTCTTTAAAGTGAGGCCACTTTTCCTCCATATCTCTAAAAGCAGAACCATATGCAGGCATTCAGATAACATCATATTGACTTCTGTTCCTGGTATGGTAATCCATAAATTACGCTATGTTTTTGCACCTGAACAGTCGTTGCAAACATGGAATGATGGGAATATAACGATGAACTTGCTGAGGCACCTTTTTTGTTACTTTATCTGTACGATATCTACTTACATGACATTCCGGACGTTCTGTTGCAAATTAATGTTGATTATAATATATAACATGGTCATCGGGGCATGCATGAATTGCTGCATAATGCATTCCAATATCTGTCATGATGGAAGATAAATCTCGATATGTGCGAGGTAAAATATTTGATGGTGGTAGCAAAAATTCAGCTATCAAGCTACAAAAAAATAAAAAAAATTGTTAATGTAATAAATAAATAATATTAATGAGACACGCTTCATCTGTACGATGATCAATAATGAGTTAACAATACAATTATTAGAGGAATACATATACCCTTTATCACAATCCTATATATGTGATGGATTATTTTGCATACCTTAGCATCCATGTGATTGCAATGTTTGAAAGACCATTCATAACCTTCAAGTTCATTATCAACAATACAGTAGAGAGAAGATTTGTTTTGGAGCCTTCATAAAGGGGTTCATATTCCTTATCGAGAAGAGGTATATCGTGAACATCATCAAAGTCATCATCATTTTCATTATCAACGTCATTGTCATCATCAATGTCATCATCATCATCCATTCTAACGTTAAATGAATCATGGATCAATGTATTTGTACCATCATCTTCAATTACATTATCGGTATGATCATCTTGTTCAATATGTTCATTCACTTGTTCTCCATTAAACATACACGCTCCATGATCTTGATCCTGAACTTGTTCTGAAAACACTTCCTATGGACGATATGCTGTACGGTGTCTTTCCTTTAATATAAATACATGGAAACATCAATAGATATACATTAATATATGAAAAATAAAAATAATACATACAATTACCAAAAAAAACAAATATAATAAACTTTATAAAGCTAAACCTACAAATGAACGATATTCGTTCCCCCCCTTAGCCTGTCCATGTTCCCTGCAATGTTTTGTGGCTGTTGAGATCAAAATTCTTCTCCTCTGAAATCCCCTGCATTGAGTACACAGACAATAACATTTTCCATCACCTCTTCATTTCGCTGCATTCCATAGTCTAGCAAGCAATTGTCGGTTGTCTTTGTTTGGATCTGGAATATTTTTATTTGACATTTTGTCACAAACTTAATTAATGAATATAATCAGTTGTATTAAAAAATCAATTTCCACGAATCAACATTTTGTCAAATGGAGAGAAGTCAAAGAATAAAAAATTCCTGGCAAATTGTCTATTGATGAAATTTTTTTTCCACAACTGCCCATTGAAGAATAAAAAAATTCCTAAAAACGTCTGTCGAGGAACAAATAATTTTCACAAATTGTCTGTCACTTCTATAAAAAACATGTTGAAATGTTTAAAACAATTTATATTTATAATGGCCATGCGTTGGATATTCGACACCTTGAACATAGTTACCGTTGAAAATATGGGACCATAAATTTAAAATCATGTAAACCTTACATTTAAAAAAAAAAACCTATACATCCCGTCGGATCTCCGATGCTAAACGGTCATAGATCCGGCACTATTGGGTTCACAAACCATCGGTTAATTGACACCATACCATTGGATATCCGACATCCGACCGTCAGAGATCTAGCGCTTAAGGATCGGATATCCGACGCCTGTTGTGTCGGATATTCGACGGCACTATACATTTTTTTTTATCGGCATTATTTTCAGTGATTATTGTCAGACATATCCCTACGAAATGTCGGATGACGTCGGATTTTGACGTCAGATTTGGGGTTCAAATCCTCTTGTGGCAATTGCCCAGACAATTGCTTACTAATTTTTCATTTTTATCCAACATCTCTTTATATTTGTTTTCCAATGCTTTCATTTCTTCTTATTTCTTCAAAACCGCATCAACTAAATTTTTATTCTGACTTTTAAGACCAACAATCTGTTAGTCCCTCAAACTCACTTGGGAGATACCTTGTACAATGGGTTTTGTACTTGTCTCTGCAACAGGATGAATTATTTGTACTTCATTTTCTTTAGTCTTATCCTCTTTTTCTTTTTCTAAAGCCAATTTTCTTTCATTTAAAACATCATTTTTTTCATTTAAAAGAGTTTTATCTTTTTCCCATTCCTTCTTCTTCTCGGAAAGCTTCAATAGCCTTTCTTTTTTGTCATTCATCTCTTTAGCTAGTAGCACTTTTTCTTTCTCAAGTTTCGTCAACTCAAAATCCTGGATTATCTATGTTGCAGGGATTTTCAAGTTCTTTTTTAGTAACTAAATTGTATTCTCCTTATATGCAAGGATTTTATGTTTGGCCTCTCCTTTATTCGCTTCATTATCTATAACCAACAAATATCCTTGAAGTTTCTTTATTCGCTGCTGGTGCACCTTATTCTCCACTTTCTCGTGCCTCGACTGATTTTCTATTTTGGCCTATGTGGATTGTAATTTGGATACCTTCAAGATGGCTTTCAACAAATCATTGTAAATCACCTCCCCAGTCTACTTGTGTAAATGGATCATGTCAGGCAATAGGTTATATTTTAGGTTCAACCTCATTTATGCTATCGTGTTCGTAGTGGAAACTGCTAAATTCAGAGTGCTCCTAGTATGATCTTTGACAGTTACCAATGAGAATTCTTTACTTGATATTTTCCTGACTTCTGCATATAGTTTTGAAGATTCATTTAAAGAAATATCCCTATCATCCTTTTATTTGTCATATAAATCAGCTTTGGATTTAAATTTATCACTTGATGTTCCAGGAACCTATGAGAATTCATATTCTTGTACTTCAAAAGTTGGTCATTTGATCTTTCCCTATTTTTCTTACTTTCAGTTTTAACTACTTCTACCAGCTCTCCCTCAGCTTCAATATTCTGTCTTTTAGTTGTTTCTAAGCTTTCTTCTTCCTTTGTTTCCATGGCATCTAAAAAGGTTGCTTTACATGTTACCTCTAAATTACTTGCAATGGGAGTACTTACGTTTCTCTTATCACAACCAATGGATTTTGCTGTGAAACTTCTACATTCTTCATTAGTGATGGATAACATATCCAATTGACTCGTTCAGCCAATCATTCTACTACATGGTGTTCAAAATCCTGGTTCTTATTCATTTTCCTTCTTTGTGAGATAACATGTCGTGGATCATAATTAACAACAAAAGTTGTCTTAAAATCCATCTCCTATAACATACTTTCAATTACAGGGAGTGCAGCTTTATTTTTATGATAAAAGGCCCAATCAACCATGGAAATTTGATTTCTGAAGCCTTTATGAAACTGATAAAATGCTCATTTTCTACTATCAACTTCTGTCCTAAAAGATCCAAATAAAACACTCTAGGAGTAAGGAAAGTTGGTAAAATATATGGATCACGAGTAAATCCATACACTCTGAGTATGGTGTGTTCGTATAATAGGAACCAGTCTCCTATTTTCCTATATGGAGAAAATTATAAATCCTCCTGCATTTGTGGTAACAATCTGGGTAATTTGTTCTGAAAAAATACTTTGTAAACCTATAACATTATCATGTTCATGTATTTGAAGAAGTTACTACTAATTTCTGTTGTAACCACCATTTTTGGAAGTTGTAGATTTTCTTCATTGAAAAATAGGAATATTTTGACCAAGTATGATTGAAATCTGAAATGCCTGGTACTATGGAAATTCACTAGCTGAGAGTGAATGCTTTCAACTAAGAATTCATCAAATTTAAGGCATGGAGGTTGAAGAGACTAAGACTTAAAGTGACTCATGTTGATTCTAAACAAGAGACTCATTAATAACTCAGGGACATATCTATCTGTGTCTGGACCTAAGAACTGACTTAGCATTGAAATAGTCAACTTTGTTTCTTCATTGAGCATGTTGACATCTAAGGGGAAGGGTTTATTGGTAAGGGACACATAATATCTGAAACACTTGGAGAAAAAAGGTTGTTTTGCTCAATGGTTGCATGCCTGAATGATTGAATTAGATCTTCTTCACTGAAATCTTCATGGCTATGGGTAAAAGAAGGCGGGACAATGAGAGAATCCTGGATGACAAGGGAATTTACAGGTCATATGGTCTTGGTTTTAGTTGAATCCATTATTACCCTCTCAAAGAGGAATAATTTGATGCACACCAGTCAATGGAATCTAGAAAATTTAGGGTTTGGTCTAGAAAGAAATAATACAAATGGATCTGGAAAATGTTGTGTAGGTTAGTGCCCTTGTACTTAAAAGCATCCAACTTGGTTTTTAGTTGGAAAATAGGGCCAAAATATAAAACAATATAAAAAACATCGCCATATCTATCTTTGAAAACCTCATTTATTTTCTGAAATTCTAAGGCATGAGCTTCAACTTCTCCTCCACTATCCATTTTTTTAAAAACTAGTAGGATGGTGAAAATGTGGCCTACTTGGAAAACTAATGGCTGGAAAGATAGATGTCTGAATTGGCATTGTCCATGCAGAAAATGATTACTTCTCCCAATGTACAAAATACAAATAATCCTCAAACATGTGCCTTCCCCTTTTATAATATTCTTAACATAGTGGTTTTGGAAGCTAAGAAAACAATTTTATTTTCCATTAGTGGAACTATATGTTAATTTTGATGCACATCACAAGGGCAGATCCCTTTATGTCCGTATATTCAATCCACCTCTCTTTTTAACTATTGATATTGATCACCTGTTAACCTTCTCTTTCCTTATTTCGTTACACAACCTGTTGTCTATCCTCCTCGCACTTCCCCTAGTTGATCATCTACATGTTGTAGATCTCCTATACCTTCATCGCAGATCGTTGATTTTCTCCACCATTTAATCCACGTCTTTATTTTGTGTTTCCCATTTGATTTGTAAAAAGGTGTGCAACTTCTCCAAGTAGATCTGCTAATAGCCATTGATCTCATCCACCTGCAATCTTGATAGTTGATCAATGATGCTCTTTAACAATTTTGTCGATCTCCAACTTGTCATCTGTCATGCATGTTCCCCCAACGTACCCCATCTTCGTCATTGATATTCCTTACATCTCATCCTCACTGTCAATCTAGGATACTTTTTAAAATTTTTGCTCACCCTCAACTCAACTTCTTCTGCGCATCTTGGCACACCAAATTCTATATGCGCCATAGATCTCATCCTTTTTAATCCTTCGTTGTGCATTTGAATGGGTTGTAAACTTTTCCATTGATCACCAAATTTTCTTGTTATGCACAACTTTGATCAATGGATTCATTACCTACTGTAGATCTTCCTGCCTGAAGATCTAGACCATTGAAACTTTCAGCATATACCATCGACGCTATTTTTTCATTTGTATCCCCTTTAGAACCTCAGCCCATGGTTTTTACGAGGGATTAAATACCTTAGTCTCTAATTTATCACTTATTTCATCATCTTCGGTCTTATTGTCAAAAAAATTATATACCACACCCTCATTTCACCTCGAGCCTCTTCATTTCAACTACTAACCCAAATAGTGCTAACAACATCTAAGCACTAGACTGCAAACATTGATAGTTTTAGATGTATTTCACTATCTCCTTGTTTTAATAAGTTGTATCCATTAATTTATGGAATTGTCACATTTAATTTATTTAATTAGATGAATTCAAGTTGTACTTAGTAATTATTGAATAGTAGAAACTCACATAAATTTGTTTAGATAAGTTATATTCATTAATTTTTGAAACTAGCACATTTAATTTATTTAATTATATGAGTTCAAGTTGTACTTAGTAAGT
>LPNX010097647.1:268584-298796 GCA_001517045.1 Pseudotsuga menziesii | reverse complement strand
AATATGAAATATTGTTAGCACAATTCTTAATTGCTTGGTTGGATGAAAACAATTAATAACACCCATTAAGGAATAAAAGTGTTACAAGAGTCTTGAAGCTTATTTTGGACGTCTGGATTTAAAATTTCATGAACCGGATAAATATCACTCTAAGAACTAATATAGTTTTGTAAAAGGCAACTTCAAAGGAAATGAGTTTCATATTCAATCTCCTATAAATTGCATAGATTAGAATTGTTATTTTGATAAATTGCATAGATTACATTTTTTTCGAAAGGAATTTTCGTAAGAAATCATTTGTTGTTTGACTGTGTAGTACATGTGAGTTAGTTTAGCTTAGCATTCAACATTTTATACTGAAGGCTTGCAACTTAGGGTAGGAAGAATGATTAAACTTAAAATTAATGGTATTTTTATAATAACATAGTTTTATTTTGTTTTGATTTTTTTATTAGAACATAGAAGTTTAAATATTTAATTTTCATTTACAATTTTAGGTTTTCATCATAAAAATGGCTATATTATCTTGGATGTACCAAAGTTTAATTATTTATCAAAGTTATTTTTCCAACTTCTTTCTAGTCAAAGATATGTTAAACACAATTGCCAGGAAATGTTGGGAACTTGTCTTACTCAAGGCTTCCAAACATGTACTTGTATAGAGTATATCATTTTAAGGTTTCACATTCAATGAATCCAACATATATCTATCCTAATCTAGACATTAACACTACGAATAAAAAAACCTAAACACATATATAGGTATTTTCATACATGGCTAGCCCTAGGTGATAATAACACTAAGTTTTTTTCATATGTATGCTAATCAAAGAAGAATCAATAATGGTATTTGGAATTTGAAAAATGAGAATGGGGAGCTTATCAATGATTAGAAATCATTGGAGGAAGTTGTTGTCATGCACCTCAAAGCTATTTATCAACATAATAGTACACAAAATTTAGTTGAACATCTATAGGTTTTGAGGCACTATCCTAGATTCTTTAATGATGAGGAAGTACTAGATATTGGGGTTGTTGTAAGATCAGATGAGATTAAATATGTATTAAACAAGTTTGCTAAGGTAAAGAGTCTAGCACAAGATGAGTGGAACGTGGAGTTTTTTCTTCACTTTTATGATTTTATGGGGAATGATTTAGTGGACGGTATGGAAGAATCTAGAAGAATGGGGTATGTGCCTAAAAAATATGAATTCATTAGGGTATGGGTTTCCATGTTAAATCTGTGTGTCTATGATGTTTGTTTATCTTGTGTATGGATCTTTATGAGTTTTTCAATCTTTATGAGTTTTCCACACTAATTACCATGGAATGTTGATATAAATGATAATAGACATGCATTAGATATGTAAATTTATATTCTGTGTATGTGTCGACAGATCGACCTGCTTTACTTATTGTGTATGTGTCAACAATAGTCCATCCTATTGTTTTGGTCGAGTGGCCTGTTACTTTTGTCACGAGGAAATCGCCTTCCATAATTGTAGAAGCCTGGTTCTCATAGTCCCCATAGGTATCTTGGGTGAGACCTCACCTACGTTGCAAGTGTTGCCGACGGAGTTACACTCTATCGAGTCGGTGCCTTGGTATTTGTTGGACTGGCAGGGAAGACTGAACTTGGGTTAGTGGAATTGACACCAATAAATAGTTTCGTTGCTGAGACCGAGATCATTGTGAAGGGGACATGTTTTGGAACCTGACTAAACAAGAGATTCAAGTTTGGGTGGCCTACAAAGTGAGAGGATTTGCACAAGAAGAAAGTAAAGGATCACGACCTAATCTAAAAAATGGATAGAAAGGTATATTTACTCGGATATTCATGAAATTTTCTTTGGTGAATTTATTATTCTGTTGTATGAATGGTTGATGAAGCTAGCAACTCAGAGGGAAAATTTTCAAGTCAGAGAACCCACAGAGTGGAATTCTTAGCTAATCCAACGGGTTGAAAGAGTCAACAATACTATCTATAGGGCTGCCGACTTCTGGACTGATAACATTTTGGATGAATATATTACTGATATTGCAATCACACTATAAGATCATAGTGAGACAGAAAGAGAGTTCTTCCAAAAACCTTGAGGTTGCTACCTGAAATCTTTAAACTTATGGATAAAGATGTTGGTATGTGAAAAATGGATCCTGATGATGGATTCTGACAAGTATACCATTGTTTTTGGAGGACCTGGGTGATGTCTCAAGAAAGTCTTGGACAAGATGTACATGAGTGAGATGGGATGTTCTATGTCAATAGTGAGAATGAGCAAGAGGGTGGTTTCCTAAGGAGTGGAAGAAGATTTTGTTCGGGAAAGAGAAGAAGGACTGCGACAAGAATAGTAAGTTGTAGTGTGGATGAAAGAAGGGACTATGAGTTGGCACCACATATCGACAAAGGATATTGTAATGAATAGGAAGAATATCAACTTATTTCTGAAGATGAATAGGAAGGCCAATAAAACCTCTGGAGCTGGTGGCCTTACTGATGATTATTATAATATCATTGTTGATCGAATGACAGAACCAGCTAATGAAACTCACTAGAAGATCGATGAGCGGAATATCGAATTGGTCAGGGGCATCACTGATTTACTACAAAATATTTGTGTTACAGTAAAAGAAGCAATAGTAGTGGTCAATCAGGACCCACTCCAGTCCAAGCTTCAAGGACTTGTTCCTTTTGAGGATTGGCCTATTGAAGTACCATCACCTCGATATCACAGAAATATTCAAGTGTATCCTAAGGCACTTGATTTGGGCGCTACGGAGCATAACTCCATGATCAAGTACATTGGTCATGTAAGTGTCAACTTTTATATGATCCCTATGTTTTTACTGCATAAAATTCAGCCGGATGGAGTAGATGAGATCAAGGAAAGAGAGCATGTGGTAGTTGAATAGATAAAATATTCAAAGAGTACAATTGCATCTCTCAAGACCAAAGTGCAAGAGAAAAAATAGAAAAGACATAGATGGTAGCAAGACATGCAAATATTGGAGCACAATGTCATGCTCGCATGCCACGAATTCTCAACATAGGGAATTACATCTAAAATGTTCCCATAGGCTCAAGTTATTCGAATTGGGGAAGTAGCTTCTGACCTCTGTCGACAAATTACATATTTAGAAGAAAATTTGCTTACTAGTAGACCCCTTGAGGTACTAGAAGTGCAACAAAAGGTAGTAATTAAGAATGTCCAAAATATTTAGGAGGACAAGGCACTTTGTGCCAAAGCACATGCGCAGGTTTCTCATTCTTGGGAAGCCTTGATGGATGATGTGGAATTGGAGCAAGTCACAAAGCAGCTTTATACCATAGAGGAAAATCTGAAAAGGCTGAAAATTTCATTAAAGAAGTTGTCGGTGGTTGAGAAAATGAGAAAGGATGGCGACTTGAAAAACATTGCAGCAGTAGGTTTCCAAAATGCAAACACAACAACAATGTCGAACTGAATGTGTTGTAGAGCTCTAGGACGAAGCATAACAAGTTATAGGAACCATCCATTCGGTCCATGAGCAGGTACAACAGGCACTGGGAGCAATAAAGGTTGAAACTTTGGAACATATCAATTCTGAACTTGTGGAGAAATTTGAGAAAGTTAAAGAAGATGCTCACAGAAAAGCAGAAGAAGTGATGAAAATATGTCAAGAGTTTCTGAATAAAATCGATGCGACAAAGATATCTAGATGAAGTGGCTTGGGATGAGCCACAAGTGAGTGTTGGGGTCCTATTGGCCCTAGGAAATGACATAAGGGTTTTGGTCAGAAATGTGAAGAATCCAGTCGCAAGGTAAGCAATGGCTACAACAGAAAAGGAGAAGAGTAAGTCGAATATGGGAATTCAACCCATTTTTAAGGAAACAATAACTGTAAACATCGAGTTAAGTTAGAATACTAGTCTATTTTGGGAATGGCTGTGAATGTAAGTTGGGTCGATAGAGCCTCTATTAATGTAATGGGATTTCTTAGGTTAGTTAGAGATCAATCGTTTGTTAGTTGAGAACTAGTCCATGATTAGAATAAGAGTTGTGAAAATTATATAAGGTCAATCCATAAGCTGTGTGTGGATGACTCTTATCTCTCTTATAACGTTGCTTATAATGATCTTGATATATCTCAATATGGAGAGAGAGCTCGACAAAAAAAGACAATCCTGAGAAGAGGACAACATAAAGAAGAAAAAATACATGAGAGCATGATAAAGACAAATAAAACTCATATATTGTAAGAATATTGATAGAAATATCCAAGCTATGTATGCAAACCAAAAGCATTTTAAATATTACTCATGCCAGATGAAGAGCGATTTTCTGGTTTTTCCTGTATGGGTTTCCACATTAAATATTTGTGTCTATGATGTTTGTTTATCTCGTGTATGAATCTTTATGAGTTTGTCACACTAATTATATAACAATGATGGTATACATGATTTAGATATGTATATTTATATGTTACGTATGTGTTGACGGATCATCCATCTTTACTTGTTGTGTATGTGTCGACGGTAGTCCATCCCTCTGTTTCGGTCGAGCGGTCTGTCAATGTTGTCATGAAGAAATCCCCTTCCATTGTTAGATTTGTATCATTTAGACAATATGATCTTAGGATCTTATCTGAGAGAATAACATGCATAGCAATCAATCATAAGAGATAATAGACACAAATATTTTCCTTGGGGAAACCATAAAGGATAAAACCCCGAAACTTCCTTAGAGATAGAATGAGCACCAATGGGAGTAGTAAAACCTAAAGACAAAAATACAATCTCCAATAGTTGTTCTCTCTCTCACTTGTGTGATCTCCTCTTCTCTCACCTATGCGCTATAGCTGAGTGAGTGTGTCTCAAATAGAGAGGCTCACTCTCTATTTATACTAGTTTTCAACTTGACAATTACTTACCAGGGCCGACTTCTCTAAGAGAGTCTAATAACCCTAGTGTCCCAAAACTGTGGGCAATTTACCCCCGACTTACAAAGGAGTGTTAATCAATATGACTTTACATTACTAGATTACATTAATGATTATCCCGATAGGAACGTCGGGGACCAATGAAATACATATATAAAATATACAAGTGAATGCATTCCGAAGTTACAAATACATCAACACTCCCTCTTAACTAGGAAGGTATTCTCTTGACACAATTCATCAGCACAATTCTTCGTCACTGGATCAAATCTGGATCATCATTGGATCATCATCATCATCACTGCTTCTGCTATCTTGATCAAATGGTGTTATCTCTCAATTATTCTCGTCATAGGAAGTTCTACAGATCCAACCCTTTTTCATGCTGGTTGTAGGCCTAACCTCCATCTAGGTCTTCATCAACATAGCCAACCCTTTTTCATGCTAGATGTACTGCCTTGCTCTTGAAAGGGATTCTCCTACAGAGCTAGTACTTTTTCATACTATATGCAAGCCTCCCTTTTTCATGCTGGATGTACCTCTACAGAGCCAACCCTTTTTCATGCTAGATGTAGGAATCTATAGAGCCATCCCTTTTTCATGCTAGATGTAGGCCTCTACAGAGCCATCCCTTTTTCATGCTAAATGTACCTATACAGATCCAGCCCTTTTTCATGCTGGATGTAGGCCTCTATAGAGCCAGCCCTTTTTCATGTTGGATGTAGTTCTATAGAGCCAACCCTTTTTCATGTTGGATGTCAGCCTTTCCCTCTGCAAGGTATTCCTCTATAGATCCAATCCTTTTTCATACTAGATGTAGTTCTACATAGCTAGTCCTTTTTCATACTGGATGTAGGCCTTTCCCTCTACAAGGTATTCTGCTACAGAGCTAGTCCTTTTTGATACTAGATGTAAGCCTTGCCCTCTGCAAGGTCTTTTGTTACAGAGCCAGTCCTTTTTGATACTAGATGTAGTTCTATAGAGCCAGTTCTTTTTCATACTGGATGTATGTATTACCACTTATATCTGACCATGGGAGGAACCAATCCTGCCACCATGTCAGAAAGGAACATCACTTACATCTGACCATGGGAGGAACCAACCCTACCACCATGTTAGAGAGGTACACCACTTAATTTTGACCATGGGAGGAACCAATCTTTCCACCATGTCAGAAAGGCATGACACTTACTTCTAACCATGGGAGGAACAAATCCTACCACCATGTTAGAAAGGAACAACACTTACTTCTGACCATGGGAGGAACCAATCCTACCACCATGTCAGAAAAGCTCATGGACTCGTCACTTCCCCTTGGAATGAACCTTGATATGGAGAACACCAAGCTTCTCCCTAAAGTACTCAAACTTCACTATGGCTAATGGTTTGGTCAACACATCAGTTATCTGTTTGTTTGTCACAACATACTAAAGCTTCACTGCTCCTCTCTGCACCATATCCCTAATATAACGATACTTGATCTCGATATGCTTCGACTTGTCATGGAACACTGGGTTCACCGACAACTTCACACAACTATGGTTGTCGCAATATATACAAGTAGCATCCAACTCGATATCAAACAAATCAGACAGTAGATTCCTCAGCCACACTTCCTCACAACTAGTCGAACAAGCTGCGGCATACTCTGCTTCAGCTGTACTCAGTGCCATGGGGGACTAATTCTTGCTAAACCAAGAGATCACACCTGATCCCATATTGAAGCAGCACCCCGAAGTTCTCTTCCTATCAATGGCACTTCTTGCCCAATCTGAATCCACATAAACTTCCAGGTTAATCTTCTGATTCACCTCATACTTGAGACCATAATCAAGTGTACAATTCAGGTACCTCAGAATATGCTTTACAGCAATCAGGTGAACATGTCTTGGATCTATCAGAAACTGGCTCAATGTGTTCACAACAAAGAAAATATACGGTCTCGTGTTCATCAGATACATAAAGGACCCAATCATCTGACGATACATTGTAGCATCAACCGACTCTGATGAAGCATCATTCAATAGATTCAGGTTCGATGCCATAGGTGTGGTCATGGCCTTGTATTCTATCATCCCAAACCTCTTCAGGATCTCCACTTCATACTTCCCTTGTCCAAGGGAGATTCCATCCACATTCTACCACACCTCCATGCCCAAGTATTTTATCTCTAAATCAGCAACAAGCTTCCTCTTCTTGCAACCTTAACGAGTTCCTCTTTTCTGATAGGAACAAGTCATTGACATATAATAGGAGAATCACTGGTATTCTACCTTCAACCTTGAGGTAAAGATTGGAATATTCTTTCCTCTCAGTAAATCCTGGAGCCATCAGTAAGTTTACCATCCTATCGTACCATGTCGAATCTTAGGATCTTCTGCAGTCACTCCCTATGAAGCGGAGCAGCATTCTCTCTCTTCCTTTCTACGCATTGAAACATTCTGTACTAGAGTGACAAGTAGCTTACTCTGCTACTAATATTCTATGTATCCATCTAGGGTCACTAGATACCAAGATCCTTTATCTTGAACCTTTTCAAAAGTTCTTCTTGCACCCATCTATGAGCTTGTCATCCTCTATAGCATTTCATCTTCAAACTTGTAGAAAAGTTAATATCTTCATCAATCTAGGTGATCTTCAAGCTCCTCATGTATGTGTTATCCCATGGGTGCCTTCCGAGCTCATACAAGGCCTTCTTTAATTTGCACACATGAGTTTACTTGTCATGTGCCTTAGCTACCAGTGGCTGCAAATGTCTCTTTGCAGTCTATGCCTTCTTTCTATGAGAGGCCTCATGCTACAAATATTGCCTTATATCCCACGATGTTGCCATCTATTTCATGTTGGATCTACAGACTTCCCTTCAGGTCTTGATATTGCATCCTAGACATAATTCTTCTTGAACTGGTACTCTCCTTCCTTTCTTCTTAGCTACTTCTTCATAGCTGGAAGGATTTGCATTAATGATGTCGCTTAATAGTGTCATATAACTAAAGTGTGTATGAGGCCTCTTGAATTCTCATCATATTTTTCTTCATTTTGGATTATTTCTTGAACTGTCGTCACTTGTTCTTTGGAACAAGTCTCATCCTTGTTTTCTTGTAGGTGATTGTACGCGATCTTTCCTACAAGTCAAATGCACCAATTTTATGGTTAGAAATATTTCATAAGGCATATTCATAATGATAAATTCTTAAGCATAAAGATATAACCATGCAACTATTTTAGCCAATAAAACATTCATCCATATCTCATGGAAACTTTCTAGATCCATCTCTACCATGACATCATTGAGATTGTGCACTAATCCAATATGTTAGCAAAGAGGTTTCATTCTAGATAAGTAGAAATGGAGAGTTGTATAGCACCATGGGCTACTTACCCATCATATGCATATTAGTAGTATATTGTCATTAATGCAAACATTCTATCATGCATAACACATCAACTGAATTAATCAAATGCATAACAAAATAATATCATGAAATGACGATTGAATACTTATCTTTATTCATTTCATGGGTAGAATCTTTCTTGAGCCTTCATCTTTATCATCTTCTTCATTCATAACAACATCATTTCTTATCCAAATGCTAAGATGGATAATAGGTTATTCAAGAATTGAGTCCTTCATATTCCTCATCGCCTGAGGGATATTCTTTGAATCATGAGAGCTTGATCTTTAGTTGCTCCCATATTCTCTTATTTTATTATGAGTCAAGATTCTTCTTGTGTGCACTCTTCCCAAAGTCTGTTGAAGGTAATCACTTCTTTCTAGCACACATTCCTCGAATGAATGAGTCCCATGATCCTAGGAGGCCATTCAAGGTGGTTATAACAGTATCTTATTCTTCTTTGACTACTTCGTCACAACATCAAACACTTTCTTTTGGTGTCTTCAGGGATGACACATGAGGGTTGAGATGATATTTAATAGAATATGCAATGATTCTCTTGGCTCTAGCCTTATGCTCATCTCCCTTTGGCTCCTAAACCTTTCTTACTGATCCAAGTCAATTTCTTCAAGGATCACAAAGTTCCTATACTTATTTCGATTTATATTCTTCCCTTCAAAATACCTTGGTCAATGAATCAAACATATTTTTAGGTGTATTTAGGGAAGACACTTGTGGTATAAGGTTATCCTCTTGGCCTTGACCAAGTTCTTCTTGTGTAAGAATTTAGCCTCATCTCCCTTTGGAACTGGAACCTCTCCACTTATGTAGGTGTCCAATTCATTTTCTTCAAGAACCAATGAGATCCTATACTTCCATGCTTGGAAGTTATCAACTTCACCAAGGTTTTCATCAAGCTGGTGTGATTAGTCATTTTTAAATGAGAACCTCAAATGTAAATAGTAATAGATTAGATCTTATCGATTTGAGGTGTTCATCCTGGTTCCGGAGCTAGATGATCTATGGTTTGTCAAAGAAACACTAATTTTCAATATTGGAATCTCAAATTCTAATTGGATAGAAAGATGACCCTCTTTAAGGCGAGCTATCCAATGTACTCCTTTCCTGAAAACAGTGGAGGGAAGCTCCTGGAATAGGAAGCCCTAGTTTTCCAATTTCTTCTACAGAAATGTCTGATATTGTTTCTGCAATATATCCAAAAGTACTGCTCCTCTGTGTCTGAAATTTCATACTATGGTATCTACTTCTGTGCTATTTACAACACCATAGGATTTATCAGAATTGGTTTCATCAATTGGGACTTAAGATAGTTTTCCCACGGTGACTTAATTCAGGATTGTTCATCGTAGAGAAAATACAGACTGCCACGTGTCACTGTTTCACCTTCAGGGTCTCAAAATTTTACCATAGAAAGTAAAGTCCATGCCCTATCTGGAAAATCTTGCAAATTTTCATTTGGATCTTCGTATCCTGAGATATAGCAATTCTCCCTAGGTGTCCTGTTTAGGGATGAATCCTAGAAGAGGATGAAACCCTAATTTGGAGGAATCATATCTCCTGGAATATAGAGAATATGAGGCTGAAATTTTTACACATGGTACCTCAGGATTTTATCTTTGGCCTGTGAAATTTTTGATTCTTGAACCTTCTTAAATATTTATATATAGTGAATGTAACAAAACTACCAGTTTTAGTATTTTAGGGTTTTTCAGGCCTAGGGTCAAATTAGGGTTTGACTTTCTCAGAGTTTTACCCAACCAAAAATTTTGATTTTGTGAAGGAGATAAATCCTATGTTGGGCTCACTCAAAATTCCTCTTCTATGAAAATCCCTAATTTCCCATAGTAGTGATAGGTCAAAAACTGAAAATGCTCGAAATCAAATTCTGCTTCGACAAAAAGATGCGCCCTTCAATGGAGAGTTAGCCTGGACTCCTTTTGCTGATTATCTATGGAGAGAGACCCAAAAATTAAGAATCCCTAGATTCTACAGGTGCACAGTATCTTCTTCTCAGGTTAGCTCTGATACCATGCTATATTTTTATCATTTAGACAATATGATCTTAGGATCTTATCTGAGAGAAGAACATGCACAACAAATAATCACAAGAGACAATATACATGAATATTTTCCTCAGGGAAACCATAAAGGAGAAAGCCCCACAACTTTCTTAGAGATAGAATGAGCACCAATGGCAGCAGTAAAACCCAAAGACAAAAATATGATCTGTAACAGTTGTTCTCTCTCTCACTTGTGTGAGCTCCTCTTCTCTCACCTATGCGCTATAGCTAGGTGAGTGTGTGTGTGTCTCAAATAGAGATGCCCACTCTCTGTTTATAATATTTTTCAACTTGATAATTACTTAACAAGTCTGAATTCTCTAAGAGAGTCTAATAACCCTAGTGCCCCACAACTGTGGGGACTTTACCCCCGACTTACAAAGGAGGGTTAATCTCTATGACTTTACATGACTTGATTACATTAATGATTCTCCCAATAGGAACATCGTGGACCAATGAAATAAAATATATAAAATATACAAGTGAATACATTATGAAGTTACAAATACATCAACATCCATAACTATAGAATCTTGGTTCTCACAGTCCCCATAGGTATCTCAGGTGAGACCTCGCTTTTGTTGCAGGTGTTGCCGATAGAGTCACACTATGTCGGGTCGGTGCCTTGGGATTTGTTGGACGGGAAAGGAAGACTTAACCTGGGTTAGTGGAATCGATACCAACACCACCACACACATGAAAATAATATAACACATACTCAACATTGCTATCACTTTTGACTTTTTCGATTCAGTGGAGGTATAGGCTTATAATCTTGGACAAGGGTGGTTGTTGGTTTGTGTTGAATTTTAGTTTTGTTGAAATAAATTTGATTCTTACCTATATAGAAGGGAGAGGAAAACATGGGTGTAGAGGCGGTAGAGTAGGAGAAGATTCCTTTAAGTGGAGATAAAGAAAACAACCCTCTATAACTTCCACACACTCAGATGCAAATGATGAGATTCTCCTACAGTTGGATGAAATAATGAGCTTGTTGTGAACGATCGACACAAAGCTAGAAATTGTGGTCATTTGTACCTAAGGGGTAACCTTCAATGATTTTAACCATGAACCAATGACAATGTTTTGAAGATCCTAAGCCTCATTCTCCATTGGGTCATCCACCTAAAAGAGACAGTGAGGCAGATACACCTACTCTAGATAATGTTTATGGATTTTAGCATAGCCAATATCTAGGTAGATATCATAGATAATGATATTAACATTGTATTATTCAATACATTTCCATTATGGGAAACTTGTCTCAAATGATATGGATAAACAAACTCTTTCAGTGTAATTGGTCTGGTAATTTCCATAGTGGCAAGCCAATCACCACTAATTCTGCATTTTTTTGCTAATTATAATATAATTTCCATCTCTAGATTACAACAAAAAGTCATCAATTGTAAAATAATGTAAACAAACTAATTTATTTTATCACGTGCATGACACATATTTATTCATTAATATATAATTTAAACTAGTATCCACATACCAAAATCTTCCAGTTAATTTTTAACACTAGAAATAAATCACACAACTACCATCATTAATAACATAAGCAATAAACTTATAAATAACGTCCACATATAGGTAGTTCCATATGTCCACATATATGATTTTATCCTATCAAGTTGAGCTCAATAGGTAATGAGAAAATAAATACAAAAAAAGTCATATTGTAGTTTAGTTGTTGAAGTCAAAATATGGGGCATTACAACTCTATGTGAATCTCAACTCACATTGAAACAAATGTATAAATACGTAATTTCAGAATTGCAATTTCTTATTTTTCATTGTTCACTCTTTATCTAGGTCCTACTGACCAAGTTGATTTAAAGAAATCTAAAAAACATCATCGTCATTGTATTAATATGGGTAGTTACAAGGGAGTGGTATCTCTTACTAAAATAATGGTTGATCGATTACCTAGTGAGTATGCTTGCTCGACATTCCCTTCCCCTCTTTTGTTGGGAAAAAATAAAAATAGTATCTTATACTTATAATTATAGATCTTTTTTACCAAGAACTTAGATGCATTCTAACCTTAAATCTATCAAACGGCTAGAGGAATTAAATTGCTAGTGGTGCAAACTTTTTTTATAGCCCAAAGATATTTGAAACATAAAAATTATGCATATATGCCCTTGCACTATTCTCTAATGCATAATTAATACATTAGATATAATATCATTAAAGTATTGCTCAAAATTAAAACATAAAATGAACTGATTCTGATAGTACGTGTTTCTTGCATTGCCCAATGCAAGATGTTGGTTGATCCAAGGTAGTAGTAAACTCACATAGATATTTAGTAGTTGTTGGATCTAATTTTTAAAATCCAAAGAAAAATTAGTCTTAATTAGCTTGAATATTATGATTTACAAATAATACTTTTGTTATAGTTAGAAAATAACGTGTTATACATTTCCATATGAACCTATCCCAGAATGATAGAAAAATCAACTTGAAAAATATGAAAAAAACAAGTTTTTTGTAAGAGTAATAATTGAAAACTATGTAAAGTAGATTGTAGTGTCTTGGAGTTCATTCCCTAGTATCATCATTTATAGTTTCGTGCAAGAACTGTTAACAAATTTTGTGCTTGAGGGAATTATTTGACACTTATAAGCCATCTCACCAACTGGTGACTGCACCAAACCCTAAACTACTCAAATGACTAAAGCACTATCATTTGATGAAAAAGGAGCATTACAACATCATCACAAATATAGTATTACTAGAAAAAGGATATAACCCCCCTATGATGGTATTTCATATATCTAAGCCACAAGAGAAACCTACTTTGATGATGCCCAAAGCTCCTCTGTGAAGAAGATGGGTGCATAATGAGGATTATGATTTTGTAATAGGCATGCTGAAATATTCTTTCTCTATGTATGCTTTATAGTTATAGTTTCTACAAACTCAACATTCACTACATAAGACCTTGTTGAATGTCATTGGAGGTATTAATCCTTTAGAATCTATGTTGAAGACATTTTATTAAGATAATGCTTTAAACCATATCTCTCTCATTATATAACTTTCCTAGTCATAATTATTGTTACATATTCCCCCCCCCCTTGTAGGTTTTGAAAATTTGATTTCTAATTTTGGTGGTTGGAATGGGCATTCATAAGGATTCATTATTTTGATGAATTCATTGATTATCTCTCACAAGTATATTATATGGACTTGCCCCCAATTTATGAATTCTGTACTCACATCAGGTAGAATCTTTTAACATTAGGCCAAGATACGTATTGTCTAACTAGGGATTCAACTTCTCACTCGAAGGATACCTATGTTAATATACTATTCCTTATCAATAAAGGTCACATTGAGGCCTTGAATACCTTGGGATTCAATGAACATGGCTCTAAACCCTTAGTTTATATCTCCCTTCGTGATAATATATTTTCCATACCTCTTTACCTACTCCATCTACGTTGGAAGAGGACACCTTGGCCTAATAGTTCATAACTGAGAGTGTTGATGTAGCCATTGAATAAGATGTTCTCAAATGATTCAATGATGCAAAAACTTCCATGGATTTAATAGCTCATGAAGAATCTAATAAGAATTCAACTATTTTTTTGGATCCAAGGCCTATTATTGAATTTCATTTTACTTTGGTTTTTTCTCTTTACCATGATTGACACCATAAGGTATATCCATGAACTTATATCTCGGTTTATATATTTCCTATATAACAATTAAATTTAAACTTTTGATGCATGATTTTTTCGTAGGATCCCTCTTGTTGTATATTGGTGCAATTTAGTCTTATCCACATGACCTTTTCATAGGTTCAATGGAAAAGCCTTTCTATGATTGGTTATACTAGATAATTAATACTTCTTTGATGAATGGATCCCATCACAATAATTTTTTATAGGACTAAAATACCTTCTAGATTGCATTTTCATTGTGAGCCTCATTCTCACTATTTCCATTGCCATTAGAAGGGAGGGGGGGGTTCACTTATGTGTTTGCTACCTTGATTTTTTTAACCATATAATCTCTTGCATGCTTGAAAACCCATTTCTCTTAAAAAAACAAGAACACATATCTCCTCTCTTAATTCTTTATTCTTTCATCGTAGGATGAAAAAATTTAAAGTAAATCAATAAAATAAAAAAATGGGGAAATAAAGGAAGTGCACAAGTGAGGTACTTCTTAGAAATTGTTACTTCCCACAAGCTTGGTTTGCACAATACTTGGTATTACCTTAAACATATAATTTTTATTGACTTAATAATTTATTGTGACTCCCCATGGCTTCCCTTCTAAAGTTATAATTGTCAAATTTAATCTTTTCCTTCTTGCATTGCTCGCCTCATAGTTGGCTAGTTTTGGTGGGTTAACTTACAATAGTAGAGAATTTTATCATAAAAGTGTAACTAAACAATTTTTCTTATTACATGGGGTAAATTGTCCTCAATGGAGT
This sequence comes from Pseudotsuga menziesii, assembly GCA_001517045.1. Classification (NCBI taxonomy): domain Eukaryota; kingdom Viridiplantae; phylum Streptophyta; class Pinopsida; order Pinales; family Pinaceae; genus Pseudotsuga; species Pseudotsuga menziesii. The sequence goes on along the minus strand of LPNX010097647.1, from coordinate 283,944 downwards.
TTAGATCATAATAATAATATAATTTTAAGGTCATAACAAAACCAAACACCAACTTGGTGTATGGTACCCCCTTGTTTGTGGAACAAGGAACCCCCTATTAAATCTATGATATCTTAGGAGGAAACACATGTTCTCAAGAGTTAGACCCATTCAAGTTGTATGTTGGACAAAACTTTATTTCCATTCTACTCATAAATTTATTGTGAAATACATTTTTTTATGTTAACTACTTTCATACTATTATTTTTTCATTAAAAATTTGATAATATTTAACTATATCATATGGTTCTCTTACAAATTGTGAGATTTAAATAATTTTTTGAAATAACAAACACCATGATATTTTATAATAATAAATTGTTGCAAACTGTTAATTAGCAAATGTTTCTCCATTTCCATATTTATATACATATTTTTTTTCCACGCCGGAAAAAACAACTTTATTTAAATTTTTAAAGTTGTGTCATAGATACATAACTTATCAAATGCTCCAGCTCTTTTTCACTGATCATAGTGACCTAAACTCCACCAAACCTATAATTACATTCTTTATAAGTCAGTATCTCATTGGTGTCTGTAATTTACAGTAGAAACTATTTCCTTTAGAGGTCTTCAAAGAGCAACTAAACTATGCTCAAATTACCCTGGTCAATTCTGGCTCCCTCTAGAAATAGTTTCCAAGTAATGTTCTTAATTTCCTCCCTTAAGGCAAGTTTGGATAATCCATTAGCCTCAAAATTTTGCTCTCTATAAATATGCCTAAAAGTAATCTGTTGAAAGGTAGAAATGATATCTTTAGTCCTTCTGGCCCAGTGCTGAAGCTTCATAGTACGCAGAGAATAGACATCCTTTTCCCATTCTATAATGACTTTTGAATCTCCCAAAATCATGATATCTAATATGTATTTTTTCTTGGAAAAAATAGAGGAGCCCTCAAATATCCAGGAGCTCAACCTTTGTGTTTGTTCCCTTTCTAGTCCCCATCTTCAATATGTATGATAGATTATTTCTAATTCTGATTACCATACCTGCCCCGCAAAATCCATCTTGTTGTGCACCATAAAAAAATCCAATGATAGCAAGTTGTTCCTCCCAAGTGACATGACAAGCCATAATGTTCTTCTTCTTCTAAAGAGGGCCATAAGCATGTAACCAACTTATAGCCTTTAGTCCCACCCTGTCGGGATCAGCAACCACATACTAAAATATGCACATGTTATGCTCTCTCCACATTGCCTAGAGTATGGAAAGAATCACATCTACCTCTAAGTGTGATTTTTCCATCCAATTTTGTATATTTTTAGTAAGAAATTTTTTGTCCCATTTAGTTAGATATGATAGATGAGATCCCACTCTGGCCCACACATTCTGAAAGAAGACACACCTACCAAATATGTGATGTACTAATTCGATGCCTTGTTGACAAAGGAAGCACCACCTAGGGCTAATAAAACCCCGCTTTTGTAATGCTTCCCAGGTCAGAAGTTTGTTGGATAAACACAACCACCCAAAACATTTGATCTTAATAGGAATCTTTCCATCCCAAATGAATTTGAAGGCTCCCATTGAGTCTCTTGTGAGAAAATAGTTAGCCAGATACTGGTACATTAACTTTGTTGTAACCGTTCCTATGTCTTTGTTTAGATCCCAGACCAACTTATCAGATAATCCAGCAAGGTATACCCTTGAAGAGAATACATTATTGACATACTTGTCCCATTCACCCACTGCCTCGACACCAAGGTTGAGATCCATGGAGGTAACCCAGCCAAGAATATGTGAATCTTTAGGAGCGAATGCATTCTTTAAGTCATAGATGTTATTCCCCTGGATTTCCTTGATAGTTTGGGTTGACAGTAAATATTTATTCTCCAAGCCGACAATCGGGTCTATGCCTGGAAAAATATGCGAACCATTCCCCACCTTCCAATTGAGATTGGGGAGGATGTATTTTATTGTGTCAAAAATACTTCTCCAAATGATTGATCATTTCCCCATCTTATGCTTATCTTCCCTCAGCCAGAATATTACAGGTAATATCTGAAGGTATTTGCATCTTATAATCTTCCCCTATAGACCTTCATCATGAAATGCCCACCATAGACTCTTAGCACATAATGCCACATTAAATAATCCCAGATGTTTAATGCCCCACCCTCTGAAGGATCTCATCCTGGAAAGAAACTCCCAGCCTGCCAAATGAAATTTGGTTTCCACTGATTTTGCACGCCATAGAAAATTGAACTTTAAACCTTCGAAGGCATGAAGTCACCCCCACCATAAATTGCACTAACGAGAACCAAAAAATAGGTGGATTCTATAGGACAGAGTTGATAAGAATCATACACCCACCTTATGAGAACCAGTGAGAGGTCCATCCCTCGATTTTCCTATGAAACTTGGCCACAATCCAGTGCCAGTCCATCTTCAAGTAGTTGTTTGGATTGAGAAAGAAACCAATGTATTTAATACCTTTCTCAATGTTGGTCATCTGGAACGGAAGGAGATGAGCAATCTGATCTATTACAGATTGGTCGCTACAATTAATGGAGAATGAAGACTTAGAATTACTTAATGATAAACCCAATTTACTGCAAAATACTAACAGCATTCCTTTTATCACCCTCCACTCCACCACCGAATCATTCCCAAGTATGATCATGTCATCCAAAAAGATGAGATCTGAGAGGCAATGACCATTTATGACCTTCAAACCTTTGATGTCTCCGTTACTCATAGCTTCATGGAATAATCGGCTAAGACCTTCCATAGATAGCATGAACATGAATGGTGAGAGTGGACACCCCTGACGAACTCCACATCCACAATTAAAGAAATGTGTGGGAGAGCCATTAACTAGCACTATAAAATTTGTTGTAGACACGCATGACATAATCCATTTGATGATGTCAAGGGATAGTCCAATCTGAACCAAAATAAGATGGAGGTATCCCCAACTGATCCTATGAAAATCTTTCTCTAGATCAAGCTTTAGTATGAATGCATTCATTTTTTTTTTTGGCCGAGTGTAGACTTTCCTGGACCAGGCCCACCACATCAAAAATTTTCCTGTCTGGGAGAAACCCAAATTGTTCCTCCGTGATAGCCTTGCTAAGGACCGATTTAAATCTAACATCAATGATCTTTGAGATCAGTTTGTACAATAAGTTACATATCATGATAGGTATTTACTCATTAAAATCGGTGGGCCTATCCACTTTTGGGATCAATGTGATGAATGTCTTGTTCAAATGGTAAGGAATGACCCCAGATCGTCTAGACTCCTCCACTGCCTCCATCAAACTATCACCTAGCAAATCAAAAAAGTGGAGGTAAAACTCCAGAGTCCACCCATCAGGTCCTGGACTTTTATCCCTCTTAAAGCTCTTGAGAGTATCAAAAATATCCCCTGTAGACACCGACCTCCCAAACTTTATTGCATAAATTTCCAAAAAGGACAAACTTAAGTTTTTTGATGATTATCATCACATTTATCTATGCAATTATATATATACATCCATCACCAATATCATATATAATCAAATCAATCCCTTCTTAACAAGGAATATATCCAAGGAGCAGTTCGATTTTCTATCCAATAGACATATACTTGATGCAGTGGGTGTGTCTCAAGAGAGTCTCCATACTAGTAAGACCAAAAATATTTAGGCCTTCATCCTTGAAATGGATCTGATTATGAATAGTTTTATTGGAAATTTTTTAGATTTGTTCTGATTTAGATTGGTCTTCTAGTTGAAGTCACAAACTAGACTATGGAATATATTACTTTGGTAAAATTTCCATACTGGTTAATGCTTCTCCTACCACTTTCTTCAAATACAATAGTGGACTTTGTAAGGGTTGTCCTTTGTCACCCCTACTATTCCTATTTGTCATTGAGGCTCTCAAAAGACTCATAATGATGCAAAGATTGATAAGAAGATCGCATGTATTAAAATTTCTCATTCTCTTTAGATCTCACATTTTCTCTTCGTTGATGATGTCCTTATTTTTTACAAGGGGATTGTGTTTGAATGGGAGCACTACCTATCCTCATAAATCTATATTCCCATTTTATAATCTCGATCTTAGGATATGTGAACAATTTCTCAATTATTCCCTTATAAGATGATATAGTTGGATGAAGGTTGAAAATACCACAATTATTACTTAAAACCAAATTGTTTTTTTCTTTCTTCAAGGGAACAATGCATAGGGGGCCCACCCAAAGGTGCCTCTCCCATTCGCTCTGATTATGGAGCTAAATCGATGAGGAAATCAAATGAGGCCCTTATATATCGATGTATAGCCACCCAAGGATTTGGCCTCGAGACCTGCTTCTCACAACTTACAACACTCAACCACTTGAGCTAGCTCAACCATATGAAATAGGATTGGAATTATTTGATCAAAAAATTAGAAAAGAGGCTTAGTAATTGAACTTTCATATATATTTCTATTGTCATGTCCCCACCCTTCTACTGGCAATAGGACGCGACTATAATGCTAACAATCTGGGCAAACTAGCCCCATGATTGTAATAATAAAATTGCAGTGAAATAAAAAAACACACAGATGCATAATTATAAAATGCAGCGAAAGCCAACTACATCTTGTTCAAACATTCATAGCATTCAATATGTTCATCATTTATCATTAAGAAACAAATACTATTGTAGATATAAATAGGAAAGAGATAAACAAGAATACTTATCTTAACAGAAGCGTGTCCCTCAACCAGCTACGTCGCCACAATGTTCCACCCAACCATAGGCCAGTGTGCTCGCCAATCACCTAGCAACACTTCCACCCTCGAGCTGGGCATGATTCCACAAGTAATAAGGGAAACACTAGAAGGCTCACACGTAGCTAAGGATACACAAAACTCATCCAAGCCAATATAGTTGGGTTTATCAGGCTAATAGGGACCTATAAAGGTTGGTTGCTAAGCTAGTGAGCTCAATCCTAGAGCTATGGACACCTGCACCAGAACTAGCCTGACTTCTAAAACATCCACACACACCCAACACAAGGAAGCATCCCCTTCTCTGCTACACAGTCCCTCGGGCTATGCCTTCCCTTCCCGTGCTATACAAGGGGTGTAAAGAAGAAATCCAGTTGTTACGGAGAAAACTTCCTATGGATTGGGGTGTACCACAACAGACAGAGAAACCGCAAAAATCAATCCCTTCCCCATATGCAAGAGAAATACAACATCTAACACTAAAGGATATTGAAACATACCTTATTCTGGACTATTGTAGTAGATCCCCATTGAGCTTTTTTCAATCCCGCTTGCGTTAGCAATTTACTCTCAACAATAGTAAACAAGGCAAGCATGCTATATGATATAGTGTTAGGCATACTCTAACATATATAATCAATGATACATAAGCAATTAAACACATACATTGATTCAATATTCATTTAAATGCACATCATTGGACAGGAAAAGATATTTCTATTAAATAAATCAGAGATTACACAAGTGACAACCTTTGTCGGCACGTCTGCGAACCGAAGAAACTGAGTCAGCCACCTGGGCCTCCACCACCTCAATCCTCCATCTCTCGGTAGCAAGATCACAAGAAAAGGAAATCTTGGGAAGAAAACAAAGTGCTCCAAGGGACAAAGGGATGCAAACTCAAGTATAAGCAAGCTACGACAACAATGGACTATAGTTTTCTTGCTCTTCAGTTCCTCCCCTTTCAATGTATCCAAAGGGTTCCTTATATAGTGCTTCAATGGGGTAATGGAAGGTCAAATCTTAGTGATCTCGAGGCATATGGAAGGCCAAGAGACAAGTGACTCGAATCCATATCAAGGAAAACTCCAAAACTATTTAGCCTTTTGCACACATCCCGATGTATGTGGGTTTAGGGGTAATATCCACGTATATACATGAGAAAGGGATTAAAAGTCATGTATAGAAAATAATGAGTGTTTTTAGGGATGATATTGGAAACATCAAAGGTACAAACATAGTCCATGGGGTCCAAAGATTCTACAGAGGGACAGGGAAGGCCATAAAAGTGTGATCAACCATGTGTGGTAAAATTAGCTATAACAGATGCCCCCTAATGTGTGAGGTTAGAGGGGTAACATGATGGCCGAAATACATTACAAATCCATCCCAGAAGTGGAGTGATGAAGAACCAGGTGGAAGAACCAGCCATCCAACAGTATAATACAATAATAAAACTATGTATATGACTGCAAATACATACAGCAGTCCCGTATACATAAGAGTACAATGGCCATGAATAGGCATGATATACAAACTGTGACATGTGTGGTCATCGCCACGTACTATATATAATAGATCACAATATTCATGATGAAGATATACAAAGGAACAATATCTCCATGAAAACTAAATATATACCATGGATCAAGATCTCCATAATGGCTGAACATATCTGACATACACTGGAATCAAGTCACGAGAGCTGAAATCTCATGAACACTGGCACGACCAAGGAGGTAGTATATAGGAAATGCCACCAATCTGGAAAGTATTCTACACAAACCGCTACGAATACATGTCCTACTATGTGAATAGAGGTGTCGAGTTTGAACATAGTAGTCCATCGTTTGATTACCGGTCATTGATGTATACCGTTAACAGATGAGAGATCACCCACCGATAATGAAAATGGGAATCAAGGTACTAGAGTGAAATCTAACAAGTGAGAATAAATATGTTGAGGTTGAACACTTGGAAGAATCCATCGATCAGGGGACATGCATGTATTCCCAAAACTGTTGATGGTGAGAGAACCCACCATTGATGACTGTAAGTCTCAAGGCATTCAAATGATTCTAGACTCCTATCCCAAAATAAATAATATGAAGTCGATGGGATGGAATCCGATGGAAGGAGGGAACTAAGGCATCCCCCATCAACCAACATGAGGTACTCAGCATTGCTGTATAATGTGGAAGGACTCGAATAAGATGTGCACAAACCAGTAATAGTATCGGAAATGGCTGACATGCAAATTCAAGACAACTAAGGAATGACCGACTCAAGCTTCAACTTCCTTCGAACAAGAGCATAAAGGTGAATGGTGATTGAATTTAGGCAGCATAGACTCAATATACAAAATTGGGACATCTCTGTGACGCATGAGGCATCGACAGAGGCTCCATAGGGACTGGAAGCTTAAGCAGTTGGTGGAGATAAACTCAGAGACACGAGTACAACTCCTAAATTCAAACTACTAACCCAACCAACATATGTGATATACATTGCTCTGTTCGAAGGTGACATGACTCGACTGCTGCCAAAGATAACATCTTTTCCTATCCGGCTTTTTGGTTTTTTGATTTTTTTGGAATTTTTCAGAAATTTTGAAAAGCGTGAAAAAGAATAAAAGTGCTTTATAGTTACAAATCTAGGAGGAGATGAGTGTCAATGGGAAAACAAACTAGTTCCAAGCAGTGGAACATACCTATGCTTAGTGCAAGGAAACATGTGCAGGATAATGACACTCGGGGGAAAGTCCCCTCTAGGTAAAAAAATGGGGAATCAAGCTGCAAAAGATATATAAAATGACTCTGCTTGGCTAGACATGAGACAAGCTCAGGCTATATGGCTGATAATCAGAGTCAGGGAAGTCGACATAAGGCTCAAAAAGGCAAGAAAAACTCATGATAATGCAATTACAACTTGACAAATACAAGGGAGTCCTGGGGAAAGGGCCAGCATCAATCAGACAGAGAAACATACAGATAGAGAAAATGTAGAAATCAATCCCTTCCCCATATGTAAGAGAAATACAACATCTAACAGTAAAGGATCTCGAAACATACCTTATTCCATACGGTTGTAGTAGATCCCCCTTGAGCTTTTTTCAATCCCGCTTGCGTTAGCAATTTACTCTCAACAGCAGTAAACAAGGCAAGCATGCTATATGATGTAGTGTTAGGCCTACTCTAGCATATATAATCAATGATACATAAGCAATTGAACACATCCATGGATTCAATATTCATTTAAATGCACATCATTGGATAGCAAAAGACATTTCTATTAAATAAATCAGAGATTACACAAGTGACAACCTTTGTCTGAGACGTCTGCGAACCGAAGAAACTGAGTCCTCCATTTGGGACTCCACCACCTCAATCCTCCATCTCTTGATAGCAAGGTCACAAGCAAAGGCAATATTAAGAAGAGCACAAAGTGCTCCAAGAGACAAAGGGATGCAGACTCAAGTATAAGGAAGCTACGAAAACAATGGACTATGGTTTTCTTACTCTTCAATTCCTCCCCTTTCAATGTATCCAAAGGGTTCCTTATATAGTGCTTCAATGGGGTAATGGAAGGTCAAATCCAAACGATCTCGAGGCATATGGAAGGCCAAGATACAACTGACTTGGATCCACATCAAGGAAAACTTCAAAACTATTTGGCCTTTTGCACACATCCTGATGTACGTGGGTTTAGGGGTAATATCCATGTATATACATGAGAAACAGATTAAAAGTCATTTATAGCAAATAATGAGTGTTTTTAGGGATGATCTTGGAAACATCAAAGGTACAAACATAGTCCATGGGGTCCAAAGAGTCCGCAGAGGGATAGGGAAGGCCATAAAAGTGTGATCAACCATGTGTGGTAAAATAAGCTATAATACCAGCCCTCTAGATTTGTCTATGATGATCTTGCACACACTAGGTTTATCAAGAAGGCTCATACCCCATTTCCAGTCCAAAAATAGTTCAACCAAAATAGCAGAGGAATACACAACAATTTCCAGATCTGGTATTGATGAAAATCGACTTAGGAGCCAGAAACAAATTTACAGATGGGTAAAACAACCCCCTTAGCAACAATTCAAATTCTAGATTCATTTATGGCCCTAACATGGCCAAAACGAACTCAATTGGCACCCAAATTTGTGGTGGCTCTATTTCCCCCATTGGCTGTACAACTCTAAACATGAAATTCCTCAATTGTGGAGAGGTGGAAACAACACAAAAACACCCAGGAGTGATCCCAACCACTGAACATTAACAAAAACACTTCCCATCCCTGGGAAAAATGAAAAAGCACAACAGAGAACATGAATGATGAATTCTGGGAGCTCCAAAATCATGGGAATACCAAAAACGTGAATGATTTAACACACAGGAAGTTCTGGATGTCTGAGAGAGCTCACGTGAAGGAAAAAGGGTGAGGAAAACATGCCAACGTGAAATCATGGTAGAATGGCCTACGTTTTTGGGTTTTTGCTTGCCCAAGGAGTCAAAACGTGTTTCCCAAAAATTGATGGCTTCTCTAATTCGAATTTGGGTTGTCATACCTTGCCCATCCCATGCAATAACCAACCCAACCAATTTCTAGCAGTAATAAATCATTGGATGAATGAGACAAGAAAGGTAGTTGAGAGTTTGATGGGTTCTCCCTCTGACATTTGGATTTTCCCCATTGGCCACAAAGGTTTGAATATTCCCCCCCCTTATCCCTAGGAAATCATGCCACTTCTCATTATTGTTTCATTGACATAGCTGGAAGTGGGTTTTTAATTAATTGCATATTTACATGATGATTTAAAATTGCAACATGCTTGGCTAGCACAAACTACCATTAGCACCGATTTAATCGCCGAAACATAAAATGATAATACATGGTGGGATTTTTCCTATAGCTCCACAACATGATTAATTACAATATGTACATCATATACATTCAATGCAAATCGGGTCAAAACCGGGGTGTTACATTCCCCTCCCCCTTCAATATCACTGTTCTCTGTGCTTTACAAAATTGAACAAAAATGCTACACTAGCATTGCCTCAGTGCTCTACAGAATTAAACAAAAATGGATGTGCCAATCACATGGCATCCTCCAGCTCCCATGTAGCCTCTTCATGACCGTAGTGCTCCCATTGCACCTTTACCTGCCCTATGGCCTGGTTCCGGAGCATTGTGACCTTCTTGTTGAGGATGCTCATTGGCTCGATTTAGAACTCTCCCTCGGGTTCCACCTGAATAAAATCCCAATTTATCACATGGTTAGGATCATGTACACATTTCTTAAGCAAAGAAACATGAAAAACATTATGAGCTCTAGTGCTAGCAGATAATGCAAGTCTATATGCAACTGGCCCTATTCTTTCAAGCACTTCAAACGGTCCACAATATCTAGGTGACAGCTTGGCACAACTTCCAAGCTTCAAGGAACTCTTCTTTTCCCTCACTTTGAGGTAAACATGATCCCCAACACTAAACTCTTTGTTCACCCTATGCTTATCTGCATAGTGTTTTTGCCTGTCCTAATTTTCTTTCAAATTCTGCCTAATCTTTACAATCTCTTGCTCCATCTCCTTGAGCAATTCTGCACCAAGAACAACCCTGTTCACTGGATTACCCCAAGTCACTGGTGTCCTACACGTTCTGCCATACAAAGCTTCATATGGACTCATCCCCAAGGATGTTTGTTGTCCATTATTATAATCAAACTCTACCAAGTGTAAGTAATCTTCCCACTTGGTTGGTTTGTCCATCACATACATGCGAAGCATGTCTTCAATCACTTGATTCACCCTCTTAGTCTGCCCATCAGTCTGAGGATGGCACACAGTGCTGAAATTCAACTTGATACCCAAATCTGCAAACAATCCCTTCCAAAAATTGGAAAAGAACTTGACATCTCTATCAGAGATTATTGCCTTAGGAAATCCATGCAATTTGAAAATCCCCTTCATGATGATTTTTGCAATTTCATCAGTCTTGTGCGTAGAATTAACCGGTATAAAATGTGCTTCCTTTTTCAACTTGTCCACCACAACCATGATGGAATCATGTTGTCTCCAAGTCATTGGAAATCCTGTAGTAAAATCCATGGAAATAACTTCCCATTTCCATTTTGGAACTGGCAAAGGCTGCAACAAACTTGTTGGGTGTTTATGTTCAGCCTTCACCTGCTGACATTTCATGCACCTTGAAATATATTCAGCCATGTCATTTTTCATTCCTGGCCAAAAATACTGCTTTCTAGCTGTACCAATTGTCTTCTGATATCCTGGGTGACCAAAATATGGAGCTTGGTGGATCTCGTCCATAACCATTCTCCTCAAATCTGCTACATTTGGAATATAGACTCTGTTCTTATAAGTAAGAAGTCCATCTTCTTCCAATTTATATCCCTCATACATATTTTCAAGACTTTGTTGTTGCAATTTTTCTTTTACCTGCTCATACAACTCATCTCCACCAGTATGATTAACAATCTGCTACCTCAACTCTGACTGGAAAATACTAATGGATGCCACATGCATTTCCTGCACCTTCCTGCTAAGTGCATCAGCTACCTTATTCTTTTTTCCTTTTATGTGCTTGATTTTGAAATCAAACTCACATAAAAACTCCAACCATCTAGCTTTCCTATCATTTAACATTGTCTGATCAAACAAGTACTTCAGACCACAATGGTCTGTCCTTAGATCAAATCTTCTACCCATAAAGTAATTCCTCCACATATTGAGAGCATGTACTATGGCTGCAAGTTCTAGATCATGAGTAGTGTAGTTATTCTCATTCTCCTTCAACTTTCTTGACTCACAACATATCACGTGGTTGTCCTGCATAAGGATTCCTCCAAGTCCTTGTTCGCATGCATCAGTACACACCACAAAATCCTTTCTGTGGTTTGCAATCTTCAAGACTGGCACACTTGTGAGAAGATTCTTCAACTGCTGGAAGCTTTCTTCACACCTCGGTGTCCATTCAAACTTTATTCCCTTCTTTTGTAAAAAAGTGACTGTATGTGCAACCTTGGAGAATCCTTCAATGAATCTCCTATAGTATCATGTAAGCCACATAAAAGAGCTTACATCTGTCACATTTCTTAGAGTATGCCAATTCATAATGGTCCCAATCTTCTCAGGGTCTACAGATATACCCTCATCTGAGATAATGTGGCCCAAATAATGAATCCTATATCTATAGAAGTCACACTTGCTCAACTTTGCATACAATTGATGCTCCCTGAGTAATTGTAATGTCAATCTCAGATGCTCTTCATGCTCTTCCTCATTCTTAGAATAAATAAGAATGTCATCAAGGAAAACAAGAACAAACTTGTCCAAATACCTGTTGAAGACACTATTCATAAGGCACATAAATGTAGCTGGTGCATTTATGAGACCAAATGGTACCACTACAAACTTGTAATGCCCATACCTTGTCTTGAAGGTTGTCTTATGAATGTATTCGTCCTTGATCTGTTAGGGTTGACATTGACTTGAGATCGAGTCAAAGGTGGTTAGGTCTAGCACATGGTTTGGGCACATGGTTTGTTGTAGCCCATGGTATTGTACCATAGTATTGCATGTGTTAACCTTGACTCGGGATTGAGTCAAAGGTGGTTAGGTCTAGCACATGGTTTGGGCACAAGGTTTTGTTGTAGCCCATGGTATTGTCCCATGGTTTTGCATGTGATTAAGCCTTTATAAGGCTTGAGGAGGCTCCATTGTAAATTGCATTGTATGGTACTGGGTACTGTAGTGTACTGGATGTGAGTATTGTATGGTACTAGATGTGAGTACTGTATGGTATTGGATGTGGGCATTGTATTATGCTGGAAGAGAGACTGTGAGAGTGTGAAGAGGAAGTGTAGTAGTTTTGCTACAGGGCATATCCCTTCATCTTTCTGGACTGAAATAAAAGGACTGGCAAATTTGTTTGTGGACGTAGCCCATCGTTTGGGTGAACCACGTTAGTGTTTCTCTGTAATGTTTAATGTGTTTTTGCATCTTGTTTATTGATTTAACTGTATAATTGTTATTGCTCTGCGGTCCTGTTTTTCACACAATTGGTATCAGAGCCAAAAGGTCTATTTGGTTTGTAAACTCGCACGAAAGAAGGGTTCCTGGTTTGAGTGGGAGCAATGGCGGAAGAAGGAAAGTTTAGGGTCGATAAATTTAACGGCCAAAACTATCAGTTATGGAAGATGCAAATGGAGGACTATCTGTACCAGAAAGATCTGTACCTGCTGTTGGGCGAAAAAGCAAAACAGCCAGCGGCTATGAAGGATGAAGAATGGGAGGTTCTTGACAGAAAGGCACTAGGAACAATACGGCTGTGCCTGGCTTCATCAGTGGCCTTCAATATTTCAAAATAAATAACAACAGAGGGTGTGATGAGCACATTGAGTAAGCTCTACGAAAAACCCTCGGCTTCTAACAAGGTATTTTTAATGAAGCGTTTATTTAATATGAAGATGTCGGAAAGTGGATTTGTTGCTGACCATTTAAATGATTTTAATATACTTACCAGTCAGTTAAGTTCTATAAAAGTGAACTTTGATGATGAGGTTAGGGCTCTTCTAATCTTGTGCTCATTGCCAGAAAGCTGGAATAGCTTGGTGATGGCTGTAAGTAACTCTATCCCTAGTTCAAGCACTCTTAAGTTTGATGATGTTGTTAGTGTTATTCTTAGCGAGGAAATGTGAAGGAAAATCATAGGTGAGACATCAGGTAATGCATTGACCATGGAGAGCAGAGGGAGACAAAAAGAGAGAGGAAGGAGCCCAGGAAATCACAACAAGTCTAAAAAGGGAAGATCCAAGTCTAGATTCAGAAAAATAGAATGTTGGAACTGCGGTAAGAAAGGACATCTAAAGAAAGACTGCAGAGCACCAAAGAAGAAAGGTGAGAGGCAGCAAGAGACTACCCAGGAAGAAAATGTAGCAGGTGATGTGTTACAAGATGCTTTGATTCTTGCATTAGATAATACTAGTGATTACTGGGTAGTAGATTTAGGGGCTTCATGTCATGGTACACCCCATAGGAAATTCTTTTATGATTATGTTCAAGGTGATTTTGGGCATGTGTTATTGGGGGATGATGAACCATGTAAAATTGTTGGAAAGGGTAACGTATGGATTAAACTAAATAATGGAAATGACTGGTTGCTAAAGGATGTAAGGCACATTCCTGCTATGAAAAGAAATCTGATCTCAACAAGGCAATTGGGAGATGGCGGCTGTTTGTCTACGTTTGGAGAAACGTGGTGGAAGGTTACTAAAGGATCAATGGTAATTGCAAAAGAAAATAGGATAGGTACGTTATATTTATTTCCTCATAACACTGATTATTCTATTTCTGTAGCTTCCACAGAAATAGGTGCAGCATTGTGGCATCATGGGCTTGGCCACATGAGTGAGAAGGGGATGCATATTCTCCACTCAATGAAACTACTTCCAGATCTGAAGCAGGTAAGTTTGGAATTTTGTGAGAACTGTGTTTATGGAAAACAGAAGAGAGTTAGATTTCTCAGGGTTGGGAAACAAAAGAAGAGTGAAAAGTTAGAGCTTGTCCATACAGATGTATGGAAACCATCTCAGGTACAATATCTTGGTGGCTCTCATTATTATGTTACTTTTATTGATGATGCAACTAGAAAAACTTGGGTTTATTGCATTAGACATAAATATGATGTGTTTGATACTTTTAAGAAGTGAAAAGATTTGGTTGAGAATGAGACAGGAAAAAGGTTGAAATGTCTTAGATCTGATAATGGAGGCGAGTACTGCAGCAAGGAGTTTGACAGTTACTGTTCACACAATGGGATTCGCAGAGAGAAGATAGTCCCTGGAACACCCCAAGAAAATGGCGTTTCAGAAAGGATGAACAGAACGATCATGGAGTGTGCAAGTTGTATGAGATTGCATGCAGGGTTGCCCTTACATTTTTGGGTTGATGTTGTAAACACTGCTATTTATTTAATAAACAGAGGGCCTTCAAGCACTTTGGATGGTGGAATTCCAGAGGAGGCATGGACAGGTAAACAGGTAAAATACTCATTTCTGATAACTTTTGGTTGTGAAGCATTTGTCCATATTGATAAAGATGATAGAACAAAGCTTGAGGCTAAATCCAAGAAATGTACCTTTATTGGATACGGGGTTGATGATTTTGGTTATCACTTATGGGATCTTAAAAATTGCAAAATCATTAGGAGTAGAGATGTAGTATTCAATGAAAAGGTCATGTACAAAGATCAGTAGCAGGGAAAGAAAGAAGAAAATGAAAACACAGAGTACACAGTGCTTGATGAAATCAAAGAAAATGAAGTTTCAAAAGCACCAAAAAATCAAGAGCAGCAGTAGGTACCTGAAACTCCTGCAACTGTAAGAAGGTCTACCAGGTTAAGTAGGACCCCTGAATGATTCTCTCCTTCACTGTATTATTTATTGATGACTGATTCTGGTGAGCCAGAATGTTTTGAAGAAGCAACGCAGGTAGAAACTAGAAAGAAGTGGGAGCAAGGCATGGGTGAGGAGATGGACTCATTGGTAAGAAACCAGACTTGGGATTTGGTTAAGTTTCCTGCAGGAAAAAGGGTAT
>LPNX010097647.1:197623-267660 GCA_001517045.1 Pseudotsuga menziesii | reverse complement strand
AAGGCACATAAAAATGTAATGGAGCAGTTTGCATGTAAATGGGCATATGGCTGTAAGACCTGGTAAGGCATGCATACCCCTGGTAACTCACCGGTAAAGTCGACAGATAGACCTAGGTGATAGGAGGGTGTATGTAAGATTCCTCGGTAAATACTTGAGGGGAGTTGGTGATTACTCCAAGTCAAGTTTAAAGGGGGGATTGTTAGGGTTAACCTTGACTTGAGATCGAGTCAAAGGTGGTTAGGTCTAGCACATGGTTTGGGCACATGGTTTGTTGTAGCCCATGGTATTGTCCCATAGTATTGCATGTGTTAACCTTGACTCGGGATTGAGTCAAAGGTGGTTAGGTCTAGCACATGGTTTGGGCACATGGTTTTGTTGTAGCCCATGGTATTGTCCCATGGTTTTGCATGTGATTAAGCCTTTATAAGGCTTGAGGAGGCTCCATTGTAAATTGCATTGTATGGTACTGGGTACTATAGTGTACTGGATGTGAGTATTGTATGGTACTGGATGTGAGTACTGTATGGTACTGGATGTGAGTACTGTATGGTACTGGATGTGGGCATTGTATTGTGCTGGAAGAGAGACTGTGAGAGCGTGAAGAGGAAGTGCAGCGGTTTTGCTGCAGGGCGTATCCCTTCATCTTTTTGGACTGAAATAAAATGTCTGGCAAATTTGTTTGTGGACGTAGCCCATCATTTGGGTGAACCACGTTATATCTGTGTCTCTCTGTAATGTTTAATGTGTTTTTGCATCTTGTTTATTGATTTAACTGTATAATTTTTATTACTCTGCGGTCCTATTTTTCACACATGATCCTCGCCTGATGGTAACCAGACCTCAAGTCAATCGTGTAAAATACCTTTGCTCCTCTCATTTGATCAAAGAGGTCATCAATCCTAGGCAAAGGGTATTTTTTTCTTCACCATGACTTTGTTCAACTGTATGTAATCAATACACAACCTGAGTGTACCATATTTCTTCTTCACAAATAGAATGGGTGCTCCCCAAGGAGACACACTCGGCTTGATATACTTCTTCTCCAACAACTCCTAGATTTGTATCTTCAACTCTAGCATTTCTTGTGTGCTCATCCTGTAGGGTGTCTTGGACACTGGTGCTGCTCATGTCACAAAGTCAATTGTGAAATCATTATCCCTCTTTGGAGGAATCCCTTGAATCTCATCAGGAAGCACATCCTTGAATTCCTGCAACACATGAAAGTCCTCTAACCTAGGAGTTTCATCCTCTGTTCCCTCCAAAATATGAGCTGCATACAACTAGCAACCTTTCCTACATAACTTCTTCAATTGCATTGCTAAAACCTGCCTTACTGAAATCTTCTTTGGAATGCCTTTCACAACTCTTGGGTTCCCTTCTTCATCCATGCATTCAAAAGTCTTATTATAATAGTCAAGATTTACCCTGTGAGCTTCTGACCAATCCATTCCAATGAGAACATCATAGGAACCAAGTGGTATAACATTCAGATCTACACAAGTGACCAATCCAATCATAACCAATGGACATTTCTCTACCACTTCACCAACCTTCCTCTTAGTTCCCGTGGCTAGCTGAACTAACCAAGATTTCCTATGCTTTACTTTCATAAAAGCACAAATATCCACTACTCTAGGGGTAATGTAACTGTGAGTAGAACCAGGGTCAATCAAAATAGAAACATATTGCTCAACAATCTTACCTACAACTTCAACCATAGTTGACTAGTGATCTACCTAGTGGTCCTCTAGTGCTGCATAGATCCTAGGTACAGCTCTTGCTACTTGACCCAATGTTTCTGCCTCTTGAATGTTGTAAGTTGGACTTGCACTCTCATTTTCAAGTGGAAAATTCCTACGCATGTGGGGTCCTCCACATTTCCAACATTGGAGTGGTCCTCTGTTCTGTTGTGGTTCTCCGAGCTTTTCTCCCACCACTCTAGCTGGCTGCTTCTCAACTTGGGATGGTTGCTTCTGCTGATTTCTGAAGTTAGAAGGTTTAAAACCTTTCTTCCTTTGGTCAAACTTCTTGTTGTTCTTGTCTTTCCTTGTCTTATGATAATCAGGTTTTCCTTTGCTTTTCTCATAGCAATACTTAGCCTTCCTTATTGCTTCTTCAAGAGTTCTAGGTTCATAAAACTCAATCCTGTCCTTGTAAGACTGAGGCAATCCACCCAGGAAATGTTGGATATTTTCTTTTTCATCTTTGATGTACTTGAAATACCTCAAAAGTTCTAAGAACTTATTTGCATATTCTCCCATGGTATGCTGTCCCAATATCAGCTCATGGAACTCTTTAATTTTATCATCATAGTACCTTTCAGAAAGGTACTTCTGCTTGAAGTACTTCTGGAACTGCTTCCATACAATATTTCTTTCATTGATCTTCTTTACCTGCTTGAAGTGCTCCCACCATATGGATGCTCTTCCAGTCAAATTGAATATGGCTACTCTAGCCTTCATATTTCTGGAATAGTCTTGGACTTGGAAATATTTCCTCATCCCAAGAAGCCAAGCTTTAGCTTCTTGTCCATTCTTTATCTCACCATTAAGGTAGGAGGACTTTCCTTCTTAAATTCATCACATGAATGGTTCTTGTAATGCCTCTTCCTCTCATTCTTGTGAGAAGAAGAACTTGAATTGCTAGTGGGTCCTTCAGATTCAGATGACCCACTAGGAGATCTCTTCCTCCTTCTGGTACTTCTCTTACTACCTTCCGGTCTTACTGTCTGATCCCTAGAGTTCATCCACTTATGGATGTCCGTCAAGCTTGCAACATGGCTGCATTAACCTAATCCTGCTCTTCTTGAGCCTTAACCAATCTTTCATTATCTTCCCTGTAACTTTGCATCTCCACCCTTAGGATTCTCATGGTGACTATGAAAACTAAGGGAGTCTCTTGAAATATCCTCCCATTAGACTCTGCCTTAGCATTTCCAACTTGGATTTTTTCATCCATAACATCTTCCTCATGTTCATAGGGATCCTGTGCATCATTCATGCTATAGGTTCTCAGGGCTGAACAAAAATCCAACTTTACTGATCTGCACTATGTGGAATGCTGCCCTCTTGAAGGTGACTATAACTCTGCAAAATGTGTTAATAAACACGATTGTTAGCTACAAAACATTCACCTGAATCATACATTTCTTACCTTCACCTGGAAAAATCATACATTGATAACTTTCCCAAAACATAGACTTTTATTTTCACAAGAATGGATGTCTGAAGGGGACGACGGGGGTCAAGGGGGCTTGCCAATTTTCACCCTTCGGGCCCCTAAAATCCCACTGAAAAACCCTGTTGAATTTCTCTGTTTCGACAAAATTTTCAAAATTTTCAGTCGCCGCATCAGAAATATTTATGACTTTCACCTACTACAGCTGCTGGGTCCTCATCTTTCATTCGTTGTGGCAGCTCCATCTTCATTTCTCACCCATTACTACGTCGGCTCAATCTTCAACTTTCAGTCACCGGGCATCAACTCGACTCGGCCAATTTCATCGACTCCTTCCTGAGTTCCCATCCACCGCATCGGCCCCATTTTCCTTTTCTGCCAGCCGCCTTTGCAACTGAAAATTTAACTTCCTTCCGCCACACATCGAATCCGAGTCAAACTTACACCCGTCGTGTAGTGACTCGAATTTCATCTCTTGTCCACCGTCGTTGCGGCTCAGACTTCAACTTTCTGCCATCGATGCGACTCAATTCTTTTCTTTCGTGCACTGCCATTGCGGCTCGAATTTTGGTTTCCAGCTACTTCGCCAGCTTGGTCTTTGTCTTCATTCTGTCGCTATAGCGGCTTCCTCTTCAGCTTTCTCCCACCGCCATAGCGGCTCAAAGTTTCATTTCCTTCTTTCGCTTCCATACTTAGAAAATTTTTCAAATTTTCTTTTCATTGGCTTGCCTCTCCGAAAGCTTGTCGGCTCCACTCACCCAACGTTCATCGGCTCAAACCCAAATTTCTATTCATCGTTGTGGCTTGAACTTAAACTTCCACCTACCGTCGTCGGGAGAAACCTACTGAAGTCTCTGCTATTGTGGAAATATCCTTGAATTCTGTCCACTGTAGCGGATCCGACTTCACTTTCTCGCCAACATATTGACTCTTTTCTTAAGTTTCGTCCGCTGCATCGGAAAGGAGGAAATAACATAGCCACTGTTGCAGCTCTCCTTCAGCCACCCCAGCTGCTTCAGCAAGTCATCTTGGGCTTTCTCAGTCACTTAAATGGGTTTTCATACTCAGAAAAAAATTTCAAATTTTTTTCTATGTCTGCTGCTTTGGCTGAACACCCACAGAGGTGGATTTCTAGCCTCTGATAACTTCTCTTCATGGCCTATAGAGTCCCAAATATGCAACGAAGTAGCTATGATACCAATCTGTCACATCCCCACCCTTCTACCGGCAAGAGAACATGACTATAATGCTAACAATCCAGGAAAACTAGCCCCATAATCGTAATAATAAAATTGCAGTGAAATAAAAACACACACACAGATGGATAATTATAAAATATAGTGGAAGCCAACTACATCTTGTTCAAACATTCACAGCATTCAACATGTTCATCATTTATCATTAAGCAACAAATTCCATTGTAGATATAAATAGGCAAGAGATAGACAAGAATACTTATCTTAACAGAAGCACGTCTTGCAACCAGCTATGTCGCTGCAACGTTCCAACCAACCATAGGCCAGTGTGCTTGTCAATCACCCAACAACACTGGCACCCCTGATTTGGGCATGATCCCACAAGGAATAAGGGAAACACTAGTAGGCTCACACGTAGCTAAGGATACACAAAACTCAACCAAGCCAACACAGTTGGGTTTATCAGGCTAACAGGGAGCTAGAAAGGTTGGTTGCTAAGCTAGTGAGCTCAATCCTAGAGCTATGGACACCTGCACCAAAACTAGCCTAACTTCTAAAACATCCACACACACCCAACACAAGGAAGCATCCCCTTCTCTGCTACATAGTCCTTCGGGCTATGCCTTCCCTCCCCGTTCTATTCAGGGGTGTAAATAAGAAATCCAACCCTCTAGCTCTATCTGTGAGGCTCCTACACACACTAGGTTTTTCAAGCAGGCTCAGACCCCATTTCCACTCCAAAAATAGTTCATCCAAAAGAACAGAGGCATACACAACAATTTCCAGATCTAGGATTGATGAAAATCGGCTTGGTAGCCCAAAACGAATTTGAAGATGGGTAAAACAACCCCCTTAGCAGAAATTTGATTTCCAGATTCATTTATGGCCCTAACGTGGCCAAAATGAACTCAATCAGCACCCAAATTCATGGCTTTGTTTCCCCCATTGGCTGTACAACTTTGAACACAAAATTCCCCAACCTTGGAGAGGTGGAAACAACACAAAAAAGCCCATGAGTGATCCCAACCACTGAATGTTAACAAAAATACTTCCCATACTTGGGGAAAATGAAAAAACACAACAGAGAATGTGAGTGGTGAAAGCCAGGAGCTCCAAAATCGTGGGGAAGACCAAAAACATGAATGATTTCACACACAGGAAGTTCTAGATGCCTGAGAGAGCTCACGTAAAGGAAAAATGGTGAGGAAAACATGCCAACGTGAAAGCATGGTAGAATGGCCTACGTTTTTGGGTTTTTACTTGACCAAGGTGTCAAAACGTGTTTCCCAAAAACTGATGGCTTCTCCAATTCGAATTTGGGTTCTCATACCTTTCCCATCCCACGCAATAACCAACCCAACCAATTTCTAGCAGTAATAAATGATTGGGTGAATGAGACAAGAAAGGTAGTTGACAGTTTGATGGGTTCTCCCTTTGACATTTGGCTTTTCCCCATTGGCCCCAAAGGTTTGAATATTTCCCCCTTATCCTTAGGAAATCATGCCCCTTATCATTATTGTTTCATTGACATAGTTGGTTGTGGGTTTTTAATTAATTGCATATTTACCTGATGATTTAAAATCGCAACGTTCCTGGATAGCACAAAATACCATCGGCGTCGATTTAATCGCCGGAACATAAAATGATAATCCATGGGGGGGACTTTTCCTGTAGCTTCACACCATGATTAATTACAATATGTACATCATATACATTCAATGCAAACAGGGTCAAAACCTGGGTGTTACATCTATTGGTGGAAGACTCATTTTGGAAAACTCAGTCCTAGAAAGTATACATGTGTATTGGATCTCTCTTACTATGATTCCACTTTTTGTGATGAATAATATTAGAAAGAGAATGTCCCATTTTCTGTGGGCAGGTAACATTAGTGCTCATAAGTTTAACATCTTGGGAAAGTATTTCTCTACCTAAAAAGATGGGAGGTTGGGGTTTGAAACATATTGACTAGTTTGGTTATGCATTGAGCATTAAAAGTTTGTGGAGAGGGCTATTTGGGAATGGGTTGTGGAGTAAAGTACTCAAATCAAAGTACAACAAGTTTTTCTCAGTGACACAATGGATAAGGAATCCTTTAAAGTCTGTTACAAATGCCTCTATCATTTGGAGAGGGTTTATAAAAAATTACCCAATATTGGGAAAGTGGTTCTTATGGAAGATTGGGAGAGGCACACATGTATTTGTGGGTGTTGATTTCTTCATTGGAGATTAAGGAAATTTTTAATTATTTGAATGTTTACTGTCAAATAATTAAACTATGTGAGCAACATGACATGATTATGTGGGATTGGAAAGATGCTAATAGGACACTTACAACTAATAAGGCATATGATGTTATTTCAGAAGAGAAGGGGGTTCCTCCTCCATAATTGTGGGAAAAACTATTAGAAGTGGATATTAACTTTGAAAACAAAATATTTATTTGGCTTTGCTAAGAGAATAAGATTCTTACATGGGATAACCTACTTAAGAGGAGCTTCAAGGGTCCCAGTATATGTGTTTTTTGCAAGGTAGAGTTGGAAAATATTTCTCATATATTTATCCGTTGTTCTTCTTTTAAAACTATTTGGGTTGAACTATCTACCTAGTTAAATCTACAAGATGATTTCCAGGATTGTATGCATAATTGGTTGCATAAAAAGGCAAAATACAAAGAGCTCACTCTATTCACAATATGGGAGGTATGGAAAGCTCATATAATATATATATATATATATATGATGATGATGATGATGATAAAATGCCTTCATTTTTCTTAGTATGTCAAGGATTGTTAGTATGTTTTTCGAATACCATAAGGAGAAGAAGACTTATAGGGTGAGAACTCTTTGTAGTCTACAATTAGGTGATTCTACTCCCGCGAGATACTTTGAAGGTGCAAGCAATGATGACATGTGTGGTGCTGGCATGGTCTTTAAGATTAAAATCGATCATACTAACAATCTATGGATGGGTGTTGGTCTTGCGACCAATACCAAGGGATAACTTCTTGCTCTATGGGAACTATTGTGGTTTTCCAAGAAAAAAGGAATATACAATATTCAAATTGCAGGTGATTCAAAGGTAGTGATTGATTGGACAAAGGGTTATTCCAAGTTAAATGTGCTTAATATTTAACAGTGGGAAAACATAGTTAGAGAAAATATCAATTTTTTTTCCTTTATCTCCTTTCTTCACATATATAGGGAATTTAATAGTGAGGCGGATCATCCCTCTAAGAAGGTTGTTGGTAATATGGATGACATCATACATTTTGAGGAATTCATAGGAGACAACATGGTTCACTCGGGTTTGGTATAAGTTTTTTAAATTGGTCTATAGATCTATATGTTTATTTGTTTGTCTTATTTTGGAGCAAAATTGTGTACAATTGTTTTGTGGATAAAGTTCTAAGATGTAAAGTCATTTTAAAGAATAGTATTGTAAGTCTTATCTGGAACTTGGATTGAAGGATAGATAACCCTCAATATTATAAAAATCCAAGAGATGGTCTTCGTAATTTTAATTCAATATAAATAACAAATTATATTTTTTATTTTTTTTTAAACTATTACTAAACTTATACATTGCCAAAATGCTTCTATAAAACAATCAAACATAAACAATTAAATAAAAAATGTTTCTAAACCAACCATAAGTGAAAAAAAAAACTATTATAAATAAACCCCATCAACCAAGAGCCTATATACACCATACATACTTAAAACACCAAATCTAACAATATAGCAAACAAAAATATAAGAAAGAAACAATGAAAAGAATTCACAAAAGGAAGGGTGTGATTGTGACTCCTTCTTTTTCCCATGTATGTTTATCAGCACAACCTGGAATTTATTCATCCTCAAATTTGATCCATTACTATGTGAATTGGTACCTTATAGAAGAAGTTAATAAATTAGTCTAAAAACATGAGTACTTTGAAGACGAAACTACTATTAATGAAGGTAAGGGTGTATTTTTTAAAATTAAGAGTTATTTTTTAAATAATTTTATTTATATGATTGTTGTATTTATAATAATTCTTGAATAGATTTGAAATTGCTATAAATCTAAATTAATTTTTAACATTAAGATAATTCATAAATTTTATTTTCGTATTAATAATATTTAATTTACATATTTTCATAAAGTTAATCAAATATAATAATAATAATAAATTTTTTCTGATATTAAATCTTTTAAAAATTCAAAAAATTATATTTAAATAGTTTTTTATCTTTATGAATATGGGATAAATTTAACTCTTTTTGGAGGCTTAACTTGATAATAATATATTATATATTAATTAATATTAATATTTAGACCATACTTAAATTGAAGTGAATTAATAAAAAAAATTAATTGAATAAATATAGAATTAAAATATTTAAAATATTATATAAATCAGTAAATTAATAAATATAAAACTGGTGTCAAGTTTTTATAGAGAAAATGGTCATGGAAGGTTTAGTTTTGTAAATCTAAACACGTTGCTGCTAGAAGACTACATCTAAATCCAACCATGCTAAGGGTTGGTGCGACCCGAGTGTTTTTAATAGCTTAGATACCTCTATAACCAAACACATTAAAAATAGATTAGTACTCTAACTTAACTCACTATTTACATTTATTGTTTCCTTAAAAATGGGTTGAATTCCCAGATTCGACTTACTCTTTTCCTTTTATGTCATGGCATTTCTCGCCTTGTGACTGGATTCTTCACATTTCTCACCAAAACTCCTATGTCCTTTCCTGGGGCCAACATGACCCCAACACTCACTTGTGGCTTGTCCCGAGCCACTTCAGCTAGATATCTCCATCGCATCGAGTTTATTCAAAAAATCCTGATAGATTTCCATCATTTCTTCTGGTTGTGTCTGAGCATCCTTTTTAATTTTCTCAAATTTTTCCACAAGTTTGGAACTGATATGTTCCAAAGTTTCAACCTCTGTCGCTCCTAGCTCCTATCGCACCTACTCATGCACCCATTGGATGGTCCCCTCAACTTGTTCTGCTTCGGCCTGGAGCTCTACAACACATTCAGTTCGACATTGTTGTTGTGTTCGCAGTTTAACAACCTCCTGTTGTAATGTTTTCAAGTCGACATCCTTGCTCATTTTCTTGATCGATGGAAACTTCTTCAATGAAATTTTCAGCCCAGGCAGATTTGGCTCTACGGTATGAAGCTGCTTTATCACTTACTTCAACTCCACATCGTCCACCAAGGCTTCCCAAGAATGAAAAACCCATGCATTTGCTTTGGCACAAAGTGCCTTGGCCTCCTGAATCTTTTGGACATTCTCATTTTCTGCCTTTTGTTGTGCTTCTAGTACCTTAGGGGGTCTATTGGGAGCCAACTTTGCTTCTAAATATGTAATTTTTCGGCAAAGGTTGGAAGCTACTTCCCTAAGCTGGATAACTTGAGCCTCCAGGAGAATTTTAGATGTAATTCCCTCTTTTGAGAATTTGTGGCATGTGAGCGTGACATTGTGCTCTAATATTTGCCTATCCTGCTACCATCTCTATGTTTTATGTTTTGTCTCTTGGACTTTGGTCTTGAGAGATACAATTTTACTCTTTGAATGTTTTAGTTGTTCAACTATCACATGCTCTCTCGCCTTGATCTCATCTACTCCAAACTGTTGAATGTTATGTAGTAAAAACATAGGGATCATAAAAAAGTCGACACTTTCAAGACCAGTGTCCTTGATCATGGAATTATGCTCTGGTGTGCCCAAATCAAGTGCCTTACGAGACATTTGAATCTTATGTGATGTCACAGTGATGGTACTTCAATAGGTCAATCCTTAGAAGGACCAATTTCTTGCGACTCAGACTGGAGTGGGTGTTGATTGACCACTACTATGACTTTTTTTACTACGACAGATAGAGTCTATAGTAAATTAGTGATGCCTCCAACCAAGTCGGTATTCTGCTCATCGATCTTCTAGTGAGTTTCATTATCTGGTTCTGTCGTTTGATCAACAATGAGATTATAATCATCATCGGTAAGGCCACCAGCTCGAGAGGTTTTATCGACCTTCCTTTTCATCTTTAGAAATAAGTCAATATTATTCCTATTCATCACAAGATTATATTTTTGTTGGGGCGCGCACCCTAACGGTCCTTAAGATGGGTAACTCCGCGGAGTTACGGGAGTTGTAAGCGGAGCTATGACTCAAAATAGTCTTAGGGGTGTCGGGGTTGAGTAAAAACCTTCTTCTGTAATAAACCCATGGTTTAAATCCAGGGTTTAGGGTTCGGGGTGCCCATGGTTTTGTAATAAGTGCACTATAAATAAGCACTCTGGTAAAGAAGTCAGTTTAGGGTTTTTTAGGTAAGATGAGTTGATGCGAAGCTAAGGCTATTTTGTAAGAGAAGGTTAAGTCCCAGCTGTGTGCGTGGATGACCTCTGCAGCTATGTGCGTAGAGGGTTTTAAGTGATTAAGGAAATATGCAGCTGTGTGCGAAGAGGCTTGTAGCTGTGTGCACGGTTTTAAGGACTTGACAGGATCTGCAGCTGAGTGCGCAGATCAGAACTGTGATTTTAGTAAAGAGTTGAATAAAACACAGTTCTGTGGACGTAACCCCTACACTGGGGGTGAACCACGTTACATCTGGTGTTGTGGTTCTTTGTGTTGTTTCTGTTATGTCTTTCATGCATTGATAATTATATATCTTATAAATAAGATCACTGCTAACTAAATAACTTCACTGTGAATTCCCAGTAAAGGGTTATGCAAGTCACTGTCTGTTTATTTAGCTGTGAAGTTATATATGTGAATGTGAATCTCTGTGTATATGAATATAAGTTGTTAAAGGATAAGGTATAGTAATATCCCTCTTCTGCTTGCAGAAACCTGATTCTGCGGCACCCCATAGCTGTTTCGGGTGAGACTGCAATCTGTTCGCAGGTTGCTGCCGAAAGGGCCAACACTGTGGGTATTTTGTTGGTGCGAAGTTAATGGTATAAAGCCCGGGTCTGCCCTATATCCCAACACTTTCAAAATGTGGTGCCAACTCATTGTCCCTTCTTTCAACCATGCTCCAACTTCCTATTCTTGTCGCAACCCTTCTTCTCTTTCCCAACCAAAATATTCTTCCACTCCTTAGGAAACCACCCTCTTGCTCATTCTCACTATTGACATAGAAGATCTCAACTTACTCATGTCCAAGCCTTTATTGAGACATCAAACAGGTCCTCCATGCACAATGGTTTACTCCTCAGACTCTATCCTCGGGATCCATTTTTCACTTACCAACATCTTTATCCATAGCTTTAAAGATTTCAGGTAGTAGCCTCAAGGTTATTGGAAGAGCTATCTTTAATGGTTTTCTCGGTTAAGAGTTTCTAGGGTAAATATTTGTGTATTATGTGTGAATGTTATGGTGTAATCTCTATTTTGCTTAAAATAATTTGTATGCTTTGCTTCTCTGCACAAGTTCAAAACTTACAAGCGGATTTTTGGAAATCGTGCTAAGAAATCGTAGACTTGGGTTCATCATTGCCCAAGCTTGCGGTGTCCCAAATATTATCTATTGAACTCAACATTGTTTCCCCCAAATCCACCCTATAACTTTGTTCATGAGTCGCTTCAATGCACATTAAAATGATCTTGAATTCCCACCACCTCCATTATACTCTTTGTATCGCTAGGTGTCTTCCCCATGGTAATCTCGAGATATATTGGGGACATTTAGAATAAGGTTCCTATGCCAGGTTTTGCCTCCCTTTCACCCCATTCAAGTAGTTTTCAAATGGTAACTTGACAATCACTTGAAAATAGTTATATGATTACGTTTGATCTCGTGTTTTGGTAGACTAATCTACATGTTAAATCAGCTAAGTGATCACTAAGTACTTATGGTACTAAAGTGACCTCAATGCAATTGACATCGAAAGAGGAATGGTGTACTATGAATCATTAATTCATGAGTTGATTGTTGGCTTGATGTTTTTTGTATGATATGTGGGCTAGTGTAGGTTTTATAAGAAACACAGTTGCCCAAACTTGTCAATCGATGATGTAGCTCTAATAACAACAACAATAACACAATGCAAAGAACTTTCTTGCAATGTTTTATTTGATAATATTATATATATATATTTTATCATCAATACAATGGAATTTGGCCATGCTAAATATGGTCAATAGGGAATAGACATGTCTATTGATAAATAGACATGTCGTGTAAATTTAATCATTAATAATTAATTAATGTATTAATGAGTAATAAAGAAATGAATAAGTATAAAAATTGTAACATACAACTAGGTATATTACAAGTCACCCCACCCTAAAAAGTCTCATCCTCAAAACTTAGATAAAAAAAAGGAGCGCTTGATTTAAGCTTTGTGTCTTCTTAACTGATTACAACTTTAGGGAGGATATAGAACTTGATGAGATACTTAGTGATGATAAAAATTTGTTCATTTTTTTTATGTTGAATAATAGTACCGTGATTCAATCATTCTTGAAACAATTGGTCACATTTCCATTCATATTTCTCTATGCATGGGCAAGCATAAGATTCTACAGATAAAAACACAACGACTATGCAACCAATGATTCATGCAAGGATGACCCTTCTGAATTTTCAATTTGATATTTCCATTCTGAACTTGTGTCGTTAGTTTTATTCCCGATATTTTTACATGATTTGGTATGCCATTATTATATGGCTGACATGTGGCTTCCTTAATGATGATCTATGGATTTTCAAACATTGTTGAATCTTTGGTTATACTTGTTATGGTTTCCTTATCTAACAAGGTCTTATCTAATTATTTCTTGGAATTTGTTTGTTCTTGTGATCCTTGATCACATTGAATTTGGACATCCTATAGATCACCTATATCTTCATGGATCGAAAAATATTATGGGTTTCAATCTTCTATATTATCATGATTAGGATAATTTTCATTGCCTTTATTTTCATCATTGTACTCTTCTACAACTTCATTTCCTTTATAATTGTTGTTGACATCATCTTCATATTTATCAATATTTTTTTCTTTGTCATTATAATCTTTGATATCTTTATCTTATTTAAAGTCGGTATCAAAATCATATTCATCAATGCCTTAGGTATTTGTATATTCATTGTTGTTGTTATCATTACCATCAAACTCTTTTCTAGATCCTCCTTGCTTTTCCACATTTAAACATTAGTTATATCCTTTACATCTTTCTTGTCTTCATCATGGTTGTTATCTTTGTCATAATGGCCTTGCCTACGGTTTGTACTCCCTGCATGTCTTCTAGTTTGTCTTTGCTTTAGAGTTCCATTGGGCATTTTTATGGATTTTACAGTTGTGTGGACATCTATGCCACTCATTTATGTTCCTTGTAACAATATCCATACAAGAGTGACATGATCTTTATTAATTTTTGGTACATATTCATATTTATGACCTAGCATCCTATTTGGAGTATCACATTTGGGACATCAGTTCTCGTCCTTCCTTTTATCTTATAACATGATTCTTCGATGACGGGGAATATAAGGAATCGATCGATATGATTTTTGTTCTTCTTCTATCATGTGCATAGTGGCGATCCTTAGGTGAGGGGGGATATAAGGAGGTAGTTGATATTGTTTTTATTCTATCATTAGTGTAGTAGCGATTTTGAAGTACCCCATCTCATAATGAGCGTTTATTGTTTGGTCATCGTCATTTATTTCTCTTGCTCTTCTTTTGTTCATATGTTCTGCCTTGAATTCTTTTTTGTCGTGATCACTCATTTTAACTGTGATGACTTTACCATTTTCATTGACTTTATCGTCATCAATGGTATCATTATAATTTTGAGCATGTGCATCTGCATTTTCGTTGTCAGTATTCTTATTAGATTTTTCTTCTTGTAATTGTATTAGTGTCATTTTTAATGCGTCTTTTAGTATTTATCCATCTCTTTTAATTCTTTCATAAAGCTCGTCAAGTCTTTCTTCAAATACCAAGGATTTTGTACTTCTAGCTATAAAACGCTTACGACTTTTTTTGAAAAAATAACTATGATAATGATCATTATTATTAAAATTTAATCATAATAATATTATTATACATATATTTCCAATAGTTTGGAGAGTTAAATAATGATTATTACTATTAAATAATTTATCAATAATTATTATTATTTTAATAGTTTAGGGGAGAAATAATGATTAGTATTAATAATAATATTGTTATAGTACAATATAATTTTCTTGAATGAGTGAAATTTAGGGTTGAAAACCTAGAGCAAGGGTGAAATGGCTTGGAAAATGGAGAGATTGGAATGAATGGAAGAGGAGATGTAGAGAGGCATGTGGTGGTGGAGTGAAGAGAGGCATGGGATTGCAGTAGAAAGGAGTGAGTGTGGAGTAATTTAAGTGGAAGGGTGTGAAGATGGAGCACGACTAGGTATGAGATGGAGGGAAAGGAGAAGGGGGTTGACATCGCTGATGAGAGAGACACGGAGTTCTTGAAGATGGTGGATTGGTGCAAATGTAGAGGGGTGTAGAGGGGGTGTGAGCTTGTGAAGAGAATCACGAAAGAGTAAGGGTGACAAATGG
The DNA here is from genome assembly GCA_001517045.1 of Pseudotsuga menziesii. Taxonomy (NCBI): domain Eukaryota; kingdom Viridiplantae; phylum Streptophyta; class Pinopsida; order Pinales; family Pinaceae; genus Pseudotsuga; species Pseudotsuga menziesii. The sequence goes on along the minus strand of LPNX010097647.1, from coordinate 252,727 downwards.
GTATAAGTCAATATGGAATTTATTTATTGCATCAAGAGAAGTTAGGCTTTCCAACCTAGGAGATCATGTCACGATAGTCACTTTCTGTTAAGAGACATAAATAAAAAATATTAAAAAAATGAAAAATATAAATTACATATCGACTTAAATAAAAAAATAAAAAATAAAGTAGCATAAATCAATTTTAAACCCAAATCTATCAAGAACGGAGAGGGATCCAAATGGTATAAAAATGTACACCTCAAGAAATTGGATCCCTCTTCTCTCAGTGCTCTCCAACCTAGTATGGAGAGATCTTGTCACATTATGGTACCCGTCATAAATAAAAATTATTAAAAATATAAAAAAATATAAATTACATATCTACTTAAATAAAATAAAATAAATCTATGCTAAACCTAAAATTTGATGCATGAGTATGTGAATTGTTATCTTAAATACAATAAGTTAATAAATTAGTGTGTAAAAACATGAGTACTTTGAAGCAAAGGGTGTATTTTTTAAATAATTTTGTTCATGTAAAATTATGAACAATGGTATATTTTGTTGTATTTGGATAACAATTCTTAAATAATTTGAAACTTGAAACTGTTATAAATCTAAATTATTTTTTAACATTATGATCATTTATAAATTTTATCTTCTTATTAATAATATTTAATTTAGATAACTTTCATAAATTTAATTAAATACTATAATAATAATAAATTTAAATTTATAAATTTAAATGCTATAATAATAATAATAATAAATATAAATTTATAGGGGCAGCAGGGAGGAGGGGTTCTCATTACCCCATAAGGAAATCAGGAAATAACTTACTCTTGGGACCTAGGTCATGAAGCAAATAACGTTGCTGAAGTCTTGTCCCTCTCGCAAGGCCTTCATAAATCCAGAAATCAAGGTATTGATGAAATCACAGTAGTTGGAACCTCAAGACTTATCATCCAAGATCTCTCGGTCAACACCCTCCCCTCTCAGTTGAAGATCCAACATTTGATCAAGAGAATCCAAAGTCTATCCAACTCTTTCAGAAAAATCGATTATTTCCATGTCTTAAGGAAGCTCAACTTCAAAGTAGACCAGAGTGCAAATTTTACTTCAAGCCTCGACAAAGGAACTCTAGTGATAAATGACACTTGCTCTTATTGCCAAATCCCTTGATCCTTGGCTTGTGGTCTTATGGGCCTTCTCCAAGCTCCCTCCATGTGGAGCCAAGCATTAAACTCCCCATCTCGTGGAATAATACGACTTCAAATGTTGGCGCGTGGGCTCACGCATGCAACATGTCTCAAGGTTAAAAGTGGATGTACGATTTAGTTTGTAGTCTCATCCGAGTTGTGTAACCAAGATTTTTCCTGCTCCATGTCCCATCCTTTGCGTGCGATGTCTATGGGTCTTTGTCCTGTAGCTCTGGGTGAAATGATTACGAAGGTTGGATGCGTTATTAAGCAGGGTGGTAGCACAACATGTGTTCCTCAGCTCTGGTTTGATTGTAGTTTCAAAGGAATAACATAAACTATTGGTTTTCATGATACCCTCGTCTCCATGGAAATGTCCTCTAAATCCACTGCGTCCTCAGCTCCGGCTCAGACAGTCGAGGCCGACATTTAGGACTTCTTGAATAAGGTGAAAATGATGAATCACTTGCTGCACAGGTTGGACTCTGAAGGTGGGCGTCGATTGGAAATAGTTGATAGGGATATTGTCAAGTTGAGGAATGAATTTGACCATTCAATCAACCAGACCAAACATGCATTGACAGGACTCCTTGCAGATCTAGAAATCAAGTTTGAGAAGTTGGAACTCAAGGTAGCAAAGTTAGAGGCATCAATAGTTTAAGGTTCCTCTTCCCGCCATGGTGGAATTGCAAAATGATCCAAGAACTTTCTGAATTTTGTTTTTTGGCCTTTCTAAGCATAGCTATGCATAGTATTTATCTAGCGGATAGTTTCTTCTTACTTTAAAATTCTAAATTGTAACAATCTGAAGTTTGTATGGATTGAATTTTTTGGTTTTCTAAATGTCATTCCCTAAGGACATCTCTACACTCTGTGGTTCATTTTCAGTGGTTACATCACTGGTTTTATAAATATAACCATTCTTATCTAAAATAATAATAATAATAAATTTAGTTTAATATTAAATCTTCTAAAAATTCAAAAAAATATATTTAAATAGTTTATTATCTCTATGAATACGAATAGTGCATAAACATAATTTGTTTCGGGCTTAAATAAATAAAGAAATTATTCTTTTAATTGGATAAATATAGAATTAAAATAGTTTAAATACTATATAAATCAGTAAATTAATAAATACAAAACTGGTGTCAAGTATTTATACAACAAATGGTCAAGACATGTTTTGTTTTGCAAATCAAAACTCGTTGCTTCTGGAAAGCTACATCTTAATCCAACCATGCTAAGGGTTGATGCGACCTAAACCAAGTATGATGTCAGTGATTTTAATACCTTAAATACCTCTATAATCTAACAAATTAAAATTTTGTTTCTTAAATAAGATACAATTAAACCTCTAGCGTGGGGGAGATAGAAAAACCCTAAGTATCATAGAAACATTAGACCTTTCCATTTATAGAACATTTCATAGAAATATTAGAACTTTCCATTTATAGAGCCGAAGGTTTGGGAACCTTCCGTAGCATCGAGGAGATAGAAAAACCCTAAGTGAAATGGATTTCCATTGAGGAACATTTTATAGAAACATTAGACCTTTCCATTTATAGAACATTTCATAGAAACATTAAAATTTTCCATTTATAGAGCCGAAGGTTCAGGAACCTTCCATAGCATCCGGGAGATAGAAAAACCCTAAGTGAAATGGATTTCCATTGAGTAACATTTCATAGAAACATTAGACCTTTCCATTTATAAAACATTTCATAGAAACATTAGAACTTTCCATTTATAGAGCAGAAGGTTCGGGAACCTTCCATTGGTAAGATTCAAACTGCTTCCAGAGCCATCTTTCCGGTCAATAAATAAACTTGTCCTTCTAGAGCAACACATATCTGTGAACCTGTAATCTTCAGGCCAGTCTTTGTTCTAAATAATTCTTGAAGATTTCTGGTTGTTCTTGAATTCAAGGGTATGCAGTTTCTGGTTTCTGTATTTTACAGTATGTGGCAATGACTTGGGGTTTCATGTTATCCTTTTGATAGGGTTTGCTAATTCTGTTTTGCATGCCATGGAAGGGATTTGTTTTTACCAAAATGGCCGCTATAGCTTGTGCCAAAGGTTATGTAATGAATCCAGTTATTCCTGCCATCAAAAGATGTTTGTTTCTTGCTGGCCGTCAAAGGGATTTTGCTGTCTCTACAATGTGCCAAATATTGTCAACAACAACAGCAAGATACAACGCTAAGGAAGATTCGTTGACTCAGGATGAAAAACAAAGCAACAATTCTTATGAAGTCCGCTATGTGGGGTTACGTATTGTTTTCGATGGTGAGCTTGAGCTTGTAAAATCCCTTTAATCTTACCCCTATTTATTGCTATGGTTGTTATTAAGTTCTAAACCTTCTCTTGATATGTACTAGGTCTAGGTCCGTTTTATCCCCTGAGGAGCTTGGGGTTTGGCTCCGAGCAGCTGTTCGATAACCTTTTTCTTGCAGCGTCTCGCGGGACAGGAGATGCGGCTAGAGGCGGATCGAGGAGACCGTCGGAAGCGATCGAAGACAAGGATGCTTTGCATTTGCGGCTAGACATGCCTGGGCTGGGGAAGGAAAACGTTAAATTTTATGCTGAGGAGAACGCGCTGGTGATAAAGGGGGAATATCTCTCAGAAGCAGATTTGGATGAAAGTGCTCCGAAATACAACAGTCGCATCGAAATTTCTGTGAAAGTGTACAGGATTTTTCATTTAAGTTTTTCATCCTATGATGAAAGAATAAAAGATTCAAGATAGGATATAGGTGTTCATATTGCAAGAGAAATGGGTTTAGAAGCATGCAAGAGAAGATATGGTCTAAATAAAATTACGATAACAAACACACAAGTAAATGCCTCTCCTCTCATGGCAATGGTTTGCATGCAACTAGTATGAAAATACAAAAAACAAAAAGTGACACATAACATAAGTAGGCAAATATAATGGTGAGAATAAGGCTCACAATACACTGCTTGCACCTCATAAGTTCATAAATCAATGGAGATATAAACTAAGGGCTCAAAGGCATGCTCATCAAATCTGAATTTATTGAAGGCCTCAAGGAGCTCTTCATCAATAGGGAATAATATGTCAAAAGAGATAAGTGAATGAAATTAAGCCATAAAACGTAGTAACTTTACGTAGTAACTTGAGTGATAGGTTAGAGACGTGTTCGGGCGTCATAAAACGTAGGAGCTGTCGTTATTTGTCAGCATTACATTCTGGGAGGGACTCGCATGGTTCTTCCACGTACCATCGGTATATCGAACGGCCTTTCATGTACCCTTGATGTATATAGAAAGGTACTTCACGTACTCGATTGTATATCGAAAGGCCTCTTGTGTACGGTTATGCATTAGAGAACACTACTACCAATTCGAGCTCCCATGTAGCTTGAGTATATCAGGAGACCCCACTAGGGTACCTTATCTATCTGAGAAAATCCCTTTGGCCGTCTTGTTTGGAGCCATACACCAAAAATAGCATTCGGGGAGATTACTATGCATGTACCCTCTAGGTATATCATGAGTGGCACCGACTTGACAATCCTAGTGAGAGACCTGACTTTTGAACTCCTCCTGTCATTTTAAGTCTACTTGTTTTGACCTATAGTTTGAGTAGGGAAGTCTTTTGGTGTGTTTTTTCTAGACTTTCAGACCCTAGGTTAGATAGGAACTATACACACTGGCTGAGTTAAGACAGTCCAGGAGAGTACAGAGCTTGCCACTTGATTTTACTTATGTTTCAGAAGGAAATCCAATGGAAGCTATCGACCAAGGAGCTACTACCTCCTCCCAAGTGGGAGATCATGTGGTGGTGGAAAGTGGAGTACCATATTCTTCACACTCACCTCCCTTGGTCCAACAGCCTTCACGTGAGGATTCATCACTCCATCCTCCCGCAGAAGATCATGTTGATGATACCCGTCCAGACTTTGGTCCTAATGCTCGTTTTTGGGAGACACCTATCGGACAGGCCATTGCCTCATTTGGAACCCGTGTAAGTTCTCCTGAAAGTGAAGAAGAACGCAGGCAATACCGTGCTACTATCCTCTATGCACAGGAGGTAGAAAAGTAGATTGAAAACCTATTAGGCCCTTCACCAGTTCATTCCACATTCCTTCCTATGGGATATCGCTCACTAGCCGATTCTATGAGACCCATTGAACCGATTATAGATCGTCCATTAACAACCCACAGCCCAGGTCAAATTTCCACCCCTCTCACCTCTTATGTTATGTTTGATCCAAATCCACCCAGATCTTTTGCATCTAGGGCCCAACCTTCAATTCCTGTGTCTTCAGTACCTTTGAATGCCAAGGGGAAACCCCCGATATGACCTACGTTATCTGATCCCGGAGTTGTACCTGGTCAAGAGCAGACCTCTAACATAGAAACATCTACAGTTTTTGTCCCTCCCACCCACACTAATGTGGTAAATCCCCCATCTAGTTAAGGTCATCCCTTGGGAGCACAACCTGTTGCCTTTCAGTCTTCTAGTAGTTATGGTTATCAAATACCTATAGGTAATCATCCATCTAATCCTACTGGAATTCCATTCCCCAGCAACACTTTTATGCCATGGGGGAAACCCAACTATTCTTACATGCCAGCCATGGGAGGGATACCCATACATACTGTGGGAGGTGCGGGAGGACCCCCTTATGGAGGTCCTCCCCCTGGGGGACCTAATATCTTGGAGGGCTTGGCCGTCCTCCTCCTGGTCCTGGCAGTCCTAGTGGTCCTGGGGGACCTAGTGGCTTTCCTCCTTATGGCTCGGGAGGGTCTAGTGGCCCTCCACCTAGTGGTTACGGTGGCTCCAGAGGTTTTCCACCTTTTGGAGGTTCCGAAGGGTCTGGTGGTCCGCCTCTTGGTGGTCCTGGTGGTCCCGGTGGTCCTGGCGGTCCCAGTGGCTTTGGCGGTCCTCCTCTTGGAGGCCCTGGTGGTCCTAGTGGTCCTAATTCCAGAAATCAACCCCTCGTGGGTAGATTTCTCGGTAGTTCTTCCTCACAGCAACCTGTTTTTCAGTGAACCTATGGCCCTACTGGTAATTTCATGCCATATCAATATTACCAGTATGTGCTGCCCAATAGATAGTTACCTTTCCTTGCAACTTTGGACCTACCTGATTTTTCCAAGTTGATTAATGATCCCATTCGACACAATCCCTTATGGCCTCCCATTCTGGTAAAGTTACCATCAAACATTCCAAAATTCGATGGGAAGCAGGGTGAAGATCCATGGAACCATGTTATGACTTTTCATTTGTGGTGTTCCTCGGACTCCCTCATGGATGATTCTATTTGGTTACGGTTCTTTCAGCAAAATTTGACCAGTATGGCCGCGAAGTGGTATATTGAATTCCCACAACATTCGTTTGTTGATTTTGGCTCGTTGGCAATTGTATTTCTTACGCACTTTCAGCTCCCTATTCATTATGAAACAGGCATTGATATTTTAACTTCTCTACGACAGAACACCTCCACCCACATTTCTGACCATATTCATGAGTGGAGAAGGTGGAGAAGACTTATTAAGGCCCCTATTCCAGAACAGTTGTTAGATGATTGGTTCACTAAGTCCTTGTTGCCTCCTATTGCCCGAGATGTGGCCATGGGTGTTGTCGTTACCGAAGAGCGGGCTATTAGTCAGGCTCAGTACCTAGACTTGGTTTATTCCCAGTCCGAGACTCTTTATGACTTGATCCCTCAAGCTCCTTGCCCCAGCACTGACCCTACCAAGCCATCAGCAGAAGTACCTATTGACGGGATTATTGGTTCAATCTAGTCCCCATCCACAGCAAAACCTACCAAGCAAACCCAACCTGTTACGCCTTCGACTCCCAAGGTTTCTGCTGAGGTCAATTCTATTCAAAGTACTCAAACCTAGGGTAATAAAAAGAAAGGTAAAAATCGAAATAAAAAACCTGGAAACCAGAAAGAGGCCCCACAATCAACCCATAATGACAACAACACAGGGAAAAGGAAGGCTAAATACCCTTGTCTGTTATGTGATGGTGACCACTTCTCCAAGGAGTGTCCCTGTTGGGACGAAATCTCCCAGTTTTTGAAGTCTAATCTCGCACCTACAGTACTTACAGATCCTTTCCCCTCTCAACAACAAATGGTAGACCACATGTCGAACCAGGGTAACTCTAGTTCATCAGAGGAAATTCGTATGATGTACTCAGATACCATCCATCTGCAAACTTGAAGCTAGAATTATGATAAACCCGCAGATAAGCAAGAAGATCAATCTTCTTCAGGGAAAGCTCCCTCTACTGGTTCTTCAGAATCCTCGTCTACTATTCCCTTGTCTATCGAGAAGCCTACTCTCAACATAATTTTGCGCCCACCAAAGAGTACTCTTCGGAAGGTTGTCTTTAATCCCAATGCCCAAGCTGCTCAATTCTATAATGTGGTTGAAGATCTTGCTCAGGCACCTTGTGCGATGTCTACCCTAGAAGTACTCCAAAGTTTCCCTACACAGCGCAAGAACTTGTTGACTGCATTAGGAGCTGTAGACCTGGATAACACTAACTTGATTCACTTCAATGTTGAGAACTATAAACCTAGATTACCACATAAACTTGCTTTTCATATCATTATGAAGTAGTGGGAAAGAAGGTCTTTCGAATGGTACTAGATGAAGGAGCTTTGACCTCGTTGTTATCTCTGACTTGTTGGAAAGCTCTTGGCTCTCCCGAGCTTGTTACATCACCTACGACCCTTAAAGCCTTTGATGGATGGGGTTTCCAACCCCATGGCCTCATATCATCCCTCGTGGTCGAGCTGGGGAGAAAAACTGTTTCCATCCAAGTAGAAGTGGTAGATGCCCCTTTAGATTATAACTTCCTTTTAGGGAGGAATTGGTTCTATGCCATGAATGCTGTTGCTTTAACAATATTTCAAACGGTCCAATTCCCGCATCTCGGGAGAATTGTTACTATTGACCAGCTTGATTTCTATACGCCAGATGTTACTACCTCCATGACCAATAACATCTCCATGTTAGGTCATTGCCCTCCTCCTTACCAGTTGATTGGGGTAGGTATGCTGAAGGATTCATCCCTTACAGGGATTTTTCCCTCTACTCCTCCTAGCATGGATGCTGCGGCAGTACATATGATCGCTTCATTTGATATTGAGCCCCTAGGCACAAATGTTGTTGATTCCACCTCGTTGAGTCCGCATGAAGCTATGTACGACACCATTCAAACTTGCTCCGATGATCACACTAATGACATTCATTTAGTGGCTTTGAATCCTTACCATTTACCGTATTGGTTAGAACCTTCTCTTCCAGTTCTAGACTATCTCTCCATGATTTTTCCTTCAGACAAGTCCATTATAGAGATCATGAATATGGATGAGCCCATTTGGGAGGATCACCATCATAGATCCATGTTCCTCCCCAATACCAGTTCGTGTAGCTATGATTTTGCATCCTTGTTTCCTACTGATATTGTCAACGTTCCACAAAGTCCTATATTGTTGCAAGATACAGATTCTAAAGGAAACCTTTGCAACATTACTCAGACGACCCCAATTGACATATCATCCAAGCCTGATGTTATTGAGCATGTTCATGTTGGGCAGAACTGCTCCACAGATGAATCTAAAACATATAAGGAACTTTTTAAGGAATTCCGTGATATTTTTTCTTGGTCCTATGAAGAGATGCCGAGGATCGACCCTTCCATTGTGGTCCACGAGATTAAAACTTATCCCATGGCTAAACCTGCTAGGCAGAAACTTAGGCAAGTCCATCCTAGGAAGGCCACAGCTATTAAAGCTAATATTGAGAAGCTTTTGAAAGCTGGTTTTATTTATCCTTTACCTCTGATGGAATGGGTAACGAATGATGTCCCTGTCAATAAAAAGCAAGGAACCATTAGAGTATGTATCGACTTTAGGGATTTAAATAAAGCTTGTCCCAAAGACAACTTTCCTACCCCGGACATCGATCAGATTATCGACAACTATGCTGGAAGTGTCATCTTTTCATTCATGGATGGCTTCTCCGGCTATAATCAGATTGAGATATTGCCCACCGATCAGCATAAGATAGCATTCATTTTCCCATGGGGAACCTTTACATATAAGAAGTTACATTTCGGCTTGAAAAACGTTGGTGCCACGTTCCAACATACGATGTCCTATGCATTTCATGACATTAAACATATTGTTGAACCATACCTTGACAACCTCCCTGCTCATTCACAGCGACGAGAGGACCATCCCAGTCATCTTAGAGACATATTCCTGAGATGTCGTCATTATAATATATGGCTCAATCCGCATAAATGTGTTTTTTGTGTTGAGATGGACGTTTGCTTGGCTTTGTGGTATCCAAAGATGGCATCTGGATTGATCCTTTGAAGATTTCCGCCATCATTAATCTACTATCCCCAACCAACATCCTTGAACTCCAAAGTTTTCAGGGGAAGGCAAACTTTCTCCGCTGTTTCGTGTGCAATTTCACTGAGAAAATGCATGGTTATATCTGTCTCCTCAAGAAGAACACTCCATTCTTCTCAGATGACCAGGCCCAATGCGCCTTTGATAGTCTTAAGCACGCTTTGACTCACTCACCCGTGATACACCGCTCAGACTATTCAAAGGATTTTCTCTTGTATATTGCTACCTCTGCTACTACCATCACCATGGTTTTAGTGCAAGACAATCTCCATGGTCAGGAACATGTGATTTACTACACCAGTAAGAATCTTATTGATTCTGAAACCCATTATTCACATGTGGAGAAGCTAGCTTTGGCCACAGTCATTGCTGTGTAAAAATTTTGTCACTGCATTCTGCTTCACACTACCACTGTATTGGCAGACCAGAACCCAATGTACTACATTCTGACTCGTCAGGTACTCGAGGGCAAGTACTCCCATTGGATCGTCATCCTTCAGGAGTTCGATCTTGAGTTTTCCAAGGCTACATCAAAGAAATCCTTGGTTTTTGCTGAGCTTATATATGACCTTCCCTATGTTATGTGACCTTCCCTGTGCTACCACGGAATCTAAGCCCAGCGATTCATTTCTAGATGAATTCCTGTTCCTAATTAGCACTATTGATCCTTGGTATGGAGATTTGTTGATTTATCTCCAGACCTAGCATTTTCAGCCTCATCTATCTCGCGATGATCATCATCGCACTCGTCACCACACGAAATACTACCTTATCTTGCATGATACCTTGTATAGATGTGGTATTGACTCCATTCTCCGGCGATGCCTCACTCATGAGGAGGCTAAACACGTGCTAAGTGATTGCCACTCTGGAGCATGTGGCGGTCATTTATCTGGGATGCCTACAGCCCAAAAAATCCTTCGCACTGGCTATTTTTGGCCCTCTGTATTTAAATACTGTCATGAGGTTATTAAGAAATGCCCACCATGCCAACATTTTTATCCCAAAAAGTGCACCCATCCTGCTCCGCTTCACCCCATCATTGCCGTTGGCCCTTTTTCCAAATGGGGGATTGACCTCATGCATTGTAAACCTACATCAGTCGGGGGGCATGGTTACATCATCATAGCCGTGGATTATTTTACCAAATGGGCTAAGGCCATGCCTACATATGCAAAATATGGTAAGACTGCCACTCTCTTCTTGTTTAATCATATTATAGCTAGATTTGGATTTTTGCAGTCCATCGTCATTGATCATGGATCCCATTTCCGTAATCAAATGATGGAGGAATTGAGTGCCAAGCTAGGTTTTCGCCATGAAAACTCTACGTCATATTATCCACAAGCTAATGGTCAGGTAGAGGCCATTAACAAGGTTTTGAAAACCATTCTTCATCGGATGGTTGGAGATCATAAATCCAATTGGCATCTCGTTCTTTTTTCCACTCTTTGGGCTTATCGGAATTTCGTGAAAATAGCTACTGGTTTCATGCCATTCCATCTTGTCTATGGACTTGAAGTTGTCTTGCCTATCCAATGTCAGATTCCATCTTTACAACTTGCCGTCAAAATTCTCCCAGACACTTCCGCAGAGGAAGCAAGATTCTTGTACTTGAATAACCTTGATGAGACTCGTAGAGATGCTGCCTTGGCTAATGAGGCACATAAGAAACGCGTCAAGGCCCAGTATGATAAATCCGTCCAGCCTCGTGTTTTCAATGAGGGTGACCTAGTTTTGACTTATGACCAGAGATATTACAAGCTAGGAAAGGGTAAGTTCGAGTCTATGTGGTATGGACCTTTTGTTATTTCCAAGGTGTTAGAGAAAGGAGCTTATGAGTTGGTAGATTATGATAAAATCCCTTTGGGGCAACCTTGCAATGGGTTGTACCTGAAAATGTACTATGCCTAGGTCTTCTTGGATGGTATCTTGTATATATGTATATTGGTTGACTTTAAGTGTGTTTTCAGTATTTTCAAGATGGTTTTGAGTTTTGGTGCCTACATCTGTTTATACCATGTTTTGGTCATGCAGATGGCTTTCTACAGCTTCACTGATGGTGCTTGCCGCCACACCTTGAATCTAGCCTCGGCTGCTTGGGTTTTCTATTCCCCAACTGAATATTTAGTTAGTTCAGGAGCGGTTTGCTTAGGTCCCTCTACTAATAACATCGTCGAGTATGAAGTGGTCATCGAAGATGCCTCCCAGGATGTCCACGATCTAGTAGTTTTGATGGACTCTCAGCTCATGGTTTGTCATTTAAACCATGTCTACACCATTAGGATCCCGGTGCTCTTCCACCTCTTTCGGAGGGTACGTTTGTTAAAAACATCATTTGGAACCATTACATATAGGCATATCCCTAGGGAACATAATGTAGTTTCTGATTCATCGGCTAATTACATCCTAGATTGGCATATTTCTCATTCATGACATTAATCAAACATGGTACATTGTAAATAAACATTTAAAGACACATAGAACTCATAGAAAATGCATTCATCCATTTGAAACGTATAAACATCATGTAAAAGTATGTATATATATATATATGAAAAACGTTACAAAAAATAGGTCCCGAGACCTCATCTGAAGCACGTAGGATTTTAGGAAAAATCATCATACAAAATCCTGAAGCTATCAGCTTTCAGTATACATGTCTCATCCACTAGTGGTGCTCGTGATAGCACATCACTGCTCCAGCCACCCTATGAAGTAGCCTGCTTAATCGACCTGGTACTCCCACCATAGATCTCTGATATCTAGTCGGGAGGTCATCTATGTCAGCATCTGGGATGTCCAAAGTCAACCTCTCAAGGTTCTCCTCCAGCTCCTCGGTGATATCATCACCCTATGGCACGAAGCGAGCTCCGTCTCACCTGTCTAATGGAGATGCTCCTCCAGGCCTCACTGCTCCAACATCTACATGAAGACAAACATGTCTCGTCATTTATCATAAAAAATGTAAAACATAAAAAACATAAAAACATTTTTTCATCTATAGGGTTTCTTGTTTCTTACCAATGTCTCCCCACTACCCTCCAGGTGGGAGTGGTAGGTCAGGATCACTTGTAAAATCTATGCCCGCATAGGCATAGTCCTCGACCATAAGCATATGATCCCGCAGCCATCTGAAGAACGCGTCACCGAACTTCACTCTGCCCCTACCCGCTCCTGTGTGAGCCATGATCTAGACCCACCTCAGCATGCGGGGGTCCCATGCTCTCAGACTCCGAAAAGTCACCTAGGGCCTCATCTGGGGGACTCACTCAAAGAAGAAACAAGCTAAGATGGAACCAAAGCCAAATTGCTTCAGCTCACCCTACCAACATTTAGTCAGCTAATCCTTGAAGATTGGAACCAATGCTTCCGCCCAGTTGAACATCATAGGTGACATTACCTCTAGGGAATACATCATATGTGCCCTGGAAGCCTGATGTACACCCTGGCTCCCTGCCACCCTCTGCATGGTGAACAGAACAATCCGTAGAGCCCTGTCTGTCACTGCCCTGATGGGGATTTTCTTCCCTAATGTGCCTGTACCTGGTGCATAGTGTCGATCTATGAGCTCTCTTGTGGTAATGTCCCCGCCACGGGAACTTGTCAGTGAGATAGGGGCACCCCCTCTCGATAGGCCAGTTAGGAAGTATATTTCCTCTACCTCCACTGTAAGTATATGTGCTCCCCACCTCGAAATACTGCTGTTCTGGATTCCACATTCTCAGTATGTGTTCCAGTAGTCTCTCATGGGACACCATGCTTAGTGTCCAGAAGAACTTTAGAAGTCCACAGTTTCAGAGTGCGGAAACACAAACTGGATTCCTTTCAGCAGCATCATCCTCGTTATCATGTGTTCTTTCCTTCCATATCACCATATTTTGGAACCCTAGACCTACCAAAACAAAAATGGTATACGTCAATATCATCCTTAAATCATTACAAATAAAAATAATGAGTTAATTTTGTATATATCATTGGTTTAATTTCTCCATGGTCGGCACTTCCTATGCCCCATTGGAGACAAGCGGTGGCACCGCCTGTCCACCTTGTTCTTGGCGCAGTTCTCGGGTGGTACCACCTATCCCACAAGGAGTAGCCGCGGTGCCCACAAATAGGATTTTAGGGCTTGCCAAATAGGCCTAGAACCCCATCAAATCCCAAAATAATAGCTATGAAATGAAAGAAGAAGGTCTTAGCTTTTACCTACAACTGACGAGACTGAAAACAGACAGTGGAAACTCTTGGTATCAGCTATGGAAGATCTGGCTAAAAAATGCTCCAAGTGCTCTTTGCTAGAGGTAAATAGTGAAATGTTTGATTTTTACTATTTACTTGCCTTATATAGACATTTTTTGGGTTTGACTTAGTATAGTTTTGATATTACATCATGTTCTGGTCAAAATCTATTTGTCGTAATCCCTTAATGTTGATTTTGGATGCATTTAACACTTGTTTATGAGTCGTCTGCAGGTTGACTTTAGTAAAAAGCTTCGAAAAGTTTGTTTATGGCTTTTTCGTACTTTCACAAAATGGAAAAGGTCGTTGAGCGTTTATTACGACACTTTGTCACGCTTGTTAAAATCTAGTATCAAAGTTCCGAGTCTAGTTCAAGTTTCTTTCCAGGCTCGTAAAATAAGACATTGTATAAAGAAACGTCATGGAGTCTTCTTTTCACATCTTCTTTCAGACTCCTTAAACATGAAAAGATAGTAGAGTCTGTTTCCGAATCTTTCCAGGCTCGTAAAAAGTGACATTGTGTAAAGAAACCTCACAGAGTTCTCTTTAAACCCTTTTCAAACTCCCTAAATATGAAAAGATTGTCATGCGATCTTGTCTTCTTCACGCTCATTAAAGTATTTGAAGAGTCGTTCGTCCGACGGTAGGTTATCTCTTTCTCAGTTCAGATAGTACTATTTAAGAGAAAGGAACACTCCAGCCAATCATGACTGGAAGATTTCTCTAAGGTATGATTTTATACTTTTTCGGGCCTTAGAGACTAAATCATATGAAAAAGGACCCCCATGGAGTCTTCTTTCGTATTCGTTCAGACTCTCTAAACATGAACGGTACCAAGTTTTCTTTCAGTGGACTCGTTAAATTAAACATTGAGAGACCCATTATGGGAACAAACCCATCATCTCTCAGGTTCGTAAAACATATGGGACTGGACTTGTCTTCTGACAAGCTATATATCAAGTGTTTGTTACCCTCTTTGAACTTGTAAAACCGAAAAGAGGCACTCATCAATCGTGATGGGGAAAACGAGAAAGGGAATCATTTTGCAAATAATGGCATTTGTTTGTCGTTACCTTTGAACATGGCACTTGTCTGCACAATCATGTCAGTCAATTGGGTATTCAGCTGATCTCCATGACAATCCACTTTCATGAGTCATGTCAATCCTTTGAGTCTTTCGAAAGAATGCGTTGTCCACTGTCGCATTGTGTATATGTCCTGTCTAGTCATGCTGCCAAGTCATTTTGTCATGTTTCCCGATGTTCAAATGAGATCTAAAAAAGTATTACCTCTATAGTATACATAGCCTTTGTGTCAGTATCTTTGAGTCATTCATGTGGTTACTACATTCACATCATTCCAGAACTATGTTCCAAGTTTCGTGTCGTTGATGTGGGACTCATCATGGCCCCCCTTCGAAGAGACTATTCCTATCGACATCATCTCATCATCCATAAAATAGTCTTAGAAACAACATTTAGTACCTTGAGATATGTATGCCTTAATGACAGATTCTCTCGCTCTCGACATAGGTTCACATCATTGACCTTTGATCGATAGAATCGACTGAGTGTTCGACATCAGGACATCTATTCGCACTCAGTAGATTGTACTAGAGTATCTTGGGAATCATTGACATTAATGGTGATCTCCCTCGCACTTGTTAACGGTTCACATCATTGGTCGGTAATCAAGTAGTTTCTACCATGTTCGACTTCAGATCATTGTAATCACATGGATAGAATCATACTTTGTGGAAGACAAGACGAAGACCCTGGGTATTTGTTTAAAAGCGCTCATTGATTTTTCCCTAGGTTGTGATGGAGTTTTGTATATCTAGCATGGATCCAAATTTGTATGGTCATGGCTATGCTCAAATTTGCGTCTGTATGACATAGATCTACGTTGTATGTTTGGTAGCTATGTCCAAGTTTGAGTCCTCTATTACATGGATCTACGTTGTATTCTAGTAGCCATGCTTGTGTATTCCACTCATGGATCTGCCTTGTATTGGTCTGCAGCTATGATTTTGGTTACTTGTGTCTATGAGTCAACATACTGATGTGCTGCAGATGCCTACTTGACTGCATGCTCCAATTGAGCCAACATTTTTATCTCCTAGCGATGACTCATTCTCAAAGCTCTCATTTATCGTATCACTCTAAGACTCATGCTTTGGGGGGCATTCTGTTATACCAAAATCTTGTCACCATCATGTGATAAGACCTTTGACATACCTACTTGCCCTGAATCCCAGCTTCTGGAGTGAAGACTAAATGGTTTTTTATCAGTCTATCATAAAAATTCCTAGCACTGCTCATCCTCCCTTATCTAGGAGTGGTACCCCTGTTCGCACTGCTTTTCATCAGTTGTCCACAAGCGGTGCCATCGCCTGTCACCCTTGGTCCATAGGCGGTTATTACCAAAACCACTCTGTCATGGAAGGAGAAGTGCGGTACACTGGGTAAAAGGGGAAAAAGAGAAGCTTCTCGAGGCTTCTAGATGATAAGCCTCGAGATATCCCTTATCCCTACTACTGTGGGTTGGTTGAGCTCGATATCCCTCATCCTAGGATCTTAGAGGCCACCTCACCCACTAATTTCTCAACCATCTCTATCCATTAAAGCCCTATAAATATGAGCTCATAGCCATGGTTAAGGGGGGGAAATTGAAGGTATTGTTATGCTGTTGGATTGAATTTTGGCCCAAGATCATTTGGAGAGAGCATAGAGAGCTAGAGTCGGAGCTTTTGGGGATGAAGAGCTGGTTTCATGGAGATGCATGTCAACACTAAGGCTTGGTTGTAAACTTCTTCATATTTCTAATGCAAGTTGATTTTTTGTCTCATATGTATTGTTGATGTTTGATTTCGGATATATATTGCTAGATTCCTTAGTCACTAGCATAGATTAGTAGATCATATTCTGGTTGCTTTGATCTGTTTCGTGTTGAACTTCTTTGCAGGTACACAGGTGAACTATCAAAGCCTTGTATTCCAGATATCTGCAACGTCTAGGGGGGAGTTATCAACCTCTATGATCTATTTGTTCTGGATCTGAACCATTCAGACCAGTGGAACACCTTGCTGTCCGCAGGAGGTAAAATATTTCGATCAACAGATTCTCAAGGATTAATACCTCCAAAGACATTTAACACAGTCTTATGTTGTGGAGGATAAATTTGCAACAACTACAAATCAACAACAAATCATACATAGAGTAAGGATATTGCATCATTCCTATTATGATGCCATGGTCTTGAGTTGTGATAGCATGAGGATTATGCACCCATCTTCTTCACAAAGAAGTTTTGGGCATCATCAATGTAGGTTTGTCATTTGGGTTAAAAATATGAAGGACCATAAGAGGAGGGGATAATATCATTGCTAGCAATATTATCTTTGTGATAATGATGAGTTGATGATGTTGTAATTCTATATTTTCATCAAATAATGGTTCTTTAGTAATTTGAATAGTTTATAGTTTGGTATAGTCCCCAATGGTGAGCTTGTCTCATTGGTTGATGGCTTACAAGTGTCAAACTATACTCCAAGCACTAAATGTGTTAACAATACTTACATGGAATTATAAATGATGATAAGAGAGAGGAACTCCAAGGCACTATAAGATATTTTGCTTAATTTTGATTATTAATATTTTAAGATTACATGCAAATTTTCAATTTTTTCATACTCTTCAAGTTGATTTTTCTATCGTTTCAGGATAAGCTTATGTGAAAATCTATAATGTGTGGTTCTTTATCTCTATCAAATATATTCTTTGCAAATCACATTGTTCAAATTGATTAAGACTATTGTTTATTTGGATTCTAAAAATGGGAGCCAACGACTACTATATATCTACTTGACTCTACTACCACCTCATATCAACCAACATGCATTGGACAATGCAAGAAACATTTACTATTAGAATCCATTCATTTTATGTTTGAATATTTTATCCATACTTTAATGATCTTATATCTAATTTGTTAAATTATCCATCACAATAGTGCAAGGGCATAGTTACATAACTTCTATGTTTTAAAATGTTCTCTATGGTATTGAGGTTAAGCTTGAGATTGAGGATCCAACTAAATATTTTCACAGTAACCAAATTAAAGATGATCTTATATCTAATTTATTAAATTATCCATCACAATAGTGCAAAGGCATAGTTACATAACTTCTATGTTTTAAAACGTTGCCTATGGTATTGAGGTTAAGCTTGAGATTGAGGATCCAACTAAATTTTTTCACAATAACCAAATGAGAGAAAGATTTTATAAAATAAAATTTTGTCTTTATTGTGCCAATTCCCGATCCAAGTGAGAAGGAAAAAATGGTTAAGGATGTAGAGGGATTCTCACTAAATTGTCCAAGGATATGAACCGGAAAGTATCTAATATATGAATTCATATGTTTTTAAAATATCATATTAACCTATGAAGCAATGAATTTTCAAACGCCTGACTCATGTGCATTTATATTTTTGCATGTGCATGCACATCACATACATTTATATCCTCGTGTTGATCCTCAACATTTTTTTCTTGTCATTCTGGATCATGATCATAATCATGTGTGCATAATCCCATATATAATGTAATGTATTACATGTTCCTTTATTGGTGATATTGAAATGTTTTTTTTTCCTAAATAAAAAGGCACATTTCTTTTAAAGATTAACAAAACGCATTGTATAGATACTCTATGGAATCATGTTTACTCATTGTCATCTTTATGACAACTATTTTGTCCTACAAATTAGATATTTTTGTTGCAAATTCCTCCTAAGATATATTTTTCAAAAGTATAGCTTCTCGATCATATAGATCATAACATATATTTAGTAGTTTAAAAACTATACCAAAAGGTTGTTCCCAACCCTATGGGGCATGCACAATTACAAAAAAAATGGCTCTCTTAAAAATTAACTAGATGTTATTTATAGTTGCTCAATGAGATCCTAAACAATAAGCCAAAGTAGAGTTTAAAAGCCAAAAATCAATATGGAATGGGTCCTGGATCATGTTGCATAATGTTGTCATTGTTGATATCCCATTACATCCACATATCTTCAACTTGTATGAGCCCAAATTTTAATAATTGTTTGACATGTTCGTTCTTTTCACAGAAGATGGGTTGATAACTGATAAACTGAAATCTCTCTGTAATCCTTATCAAGTCCTCATAGATTCTTATTAAATGAACGTTCTTTGGTAGTTTCCTCTTTTTCATCTAGTCTATGACTAGAAGAGAGTCTCTAAATATCTGTATCTTATGAATTCCAAGACTGTAAGCAAGAAGTAAGGTGTACTTTAACGCTACCAACTTTGCTTGATTGTTGGTGGTTTGACCCATAACCCATGGAAAATATGTGAACATGAGCTTCGTTGATGTGTATGATTCCCCTAGCACCTCCCTTAGTCGTATTTCCTTGAGAGGGCCCATAAAAAAGGCTCAACTTTTAGAATGGCTTATGATCACCTCCCTTATTCATTTTTGAATGATAGGAGCCTTGTATTGTGGAAAAAGACTAATGATGGCTAGGGATTTGTTCCCATATAATTCCATACTAATATGAATATCCTCAAAATAGCCATGTTTCGTGCATTCCAAATATGCCAGATGAATTTCATTGGTAGGGCTTGAAAATATCTGTAAACATGATTGTTTAACCAAGCTGAAAAGGCATCTTATAGTTGATATCCATGCCAGATGATGTTTAATCCTTTAATTTTGGATATGGATCCAAATTCTATTCATATACAGGAAATGTATGAATATATGGTCATTAATTCATTGTTGGATTTACATAATGGACACCAGCTTGGTCCAATCCAAAATCGTTGGGTCATAATCTCCCAAATTGGAATAACCCCTTGTAATGCCAACCAAAGGAAGAACTTCATTTAAGAGGGCATTGTAACTTTCAAATAATATTATTCCACCATGGAGGGCATGGGTGTTCTTCCTCTTCCTGGATAGTATGGTATCCTTATTTTGAAGTATATATGCCTCCTTCAACATTTTTATCCCAAACTAACATATCTTCAGAATATGTAAGATGAATATGAGAGTCCTTTAAATATTTTAAGAATGATTCCCAGATATTACCGTCCTCACTCATCAGGTCCAAATCCAAAGCACTCAACCAAACTTGTTTGGTATTTAAGTGGTTGATGCCCATTACAATATGGGCCAAATGAAGAATATTCTTTTTATGTAAATGTTATTAAGGTTAATTTAGATTTTTATATTTCTTACATCTATCATATATACAATTGATCTACTACTTGTATATTATGTATAATATGTATGGTGCTTCATGATGTATGGTATATTAGGTGATGTTTTGTTTACATTCCACTTAATGTTTAATATTTTTTCCTATTTTGCAATAATGATTTGGTTACTCTATACAAATAATTAGTGATTTTATTTTTTAAATAAAATATGTTCGTTATTTAACCATGTAGCCATGGGCTTGATGTCAAGATCAAGAATTTATATTAGGACCAAGGCCCAAGTTAGGATTGGGCTAGTTGATGTTGGGATGAGGATCAAACCCATGTTTAAGACCTCATTTATTTAAGTCGATTTGAAAGCTAGGAACTAAGGTCAAGATCTTAGGAATGAGATCTTGTTCAAGCTTAGGACTAGGAACATTTTTTTATGTAAAAATGTTAACTTACATCTCCTAATGAATATTGACACAATTTTTTACTTTATTAATTATAATAATTATGTAATAAACTTTGACTACCAAATCATTTTCAACAATATTTTTCATGTCCATTTCGATTGATTTTTATATCTAAATCAATGATATTATGAACAAGAGCCACAAGGTAGCAATTTCCTCCACATTGCACCTGCATTGGCTAGTGGTTGTTTAGCGGTCTGTAATTGTTAGAAATTTTATTAGAAGTGTTAAAAGATCAAACATATATAATTCTCATTCGTATTTGCTGCACTAAAATTCAAAGGTTTAATCAGACCTCGACTAATTCCATTATTTCCATTATCTTGTTTTGGGGTGATGCTCTACAAAGGTTACACAAAAGAAAACATCAATAAGCTTTAGCTTAAAGTTGAATTAACATTAATGATGAGAAGATCAATATGTGGTTGATAGGGAATAGACATGTCATGTAATAATTAATCATTAATAATTAATTAACCTATTAATGACTAATAAAGAAATTAATGAGTATAATAATTGTAACATACAACTAGGTATATTACAAGTCATCCCAACCTGAAAAGATTCATCCTCAAAACTTGGATAAAAAAAGGAGTGCTTGATTTAAGCTCTTTGTCTGCTTAATTGATTACAACTTCAAGGAGGATATAGAACTTGATGAGATCCTCAATGATGATCAAACTTCATTCAATTGTTTATGTCGAGTAATAGGACTATGATTCAATAATTCTTAAAACAATTGGTCACATTTCCATTCATATTTCTCTATGCATGGTGAGCATAAAATTCTACGGATAAAAACACAACGACTATGCAACCAATGATTCTTGCAAGGAGGACCCTTCTGAATTTTCAATTTGATATTTCCATGTTGAAATTGTGTCATCAGTTTTATCTCTAATATTTTTACATGCTTTGGTATGTCATTATTCTATGGTTGACATATGGCTTCATTAGTGATGATCTATGGATCTCCAAACATTGTTGAACATTTGGTTATACTTGTTACATGGTTTCCTTATCTAACAAGGTCTTCTCTCATTATTTCTTGGAATTTGTCTCTTCTTGTGATTCTTGATCACATTGAATTTTGACATCCTATAGATCGTCTATATCTTCATGGATCAAAAAATATTCTACGGTTTAATATTCTATATTATCATTATTATGATCAATTTCATTTCCTTTATTTTAATCATTGCACTCTTCTACAACTTCATTTCCTTCATAATTGTGATTGACATCATCTTCATATTTATCAATATTTTGTGCTTTGCCATTATAATATCTGATATCTTTATCTTCTTTAAAGTCAATATCGACATCATGTTCATCAATACCTCGTGTATATGCATCTTCATTGTTGTTATTATCATTACTATCAAACTCTTTTCTAGATCCTCCTAGATTTTCCACATTCTAAACATCATTTATGTCCTTTACATCTTTCTTCTCTTCATCATGTCTATTATCTTCCTCATAATGGCCTTGCCTACAGTTTATACTCCTTGCATGGCTTCTAGTTTGTCTTTGCTTTAGATTTTCACTAGGCATTTTTATAGATTTTACAGTTGTGTGGACATCTATGCCACTCATTTATGTTCCTTGTAAGAAGATGTAAACAAGTGTGACATGATCTTTTTTAAATTTTGGTACATTTGCATATTTATGACCTAGCATCGTATTTGGAGAATCACATCTGGGACACCAGCTCTTGTCCTTCCTTTTATCTTATAACATGATTCTTCGATGATGGGGAATATAAGGAATTTATCTATATGTTTTTTTGTTCTTCTTTTGTCCTGTGCATAATGGAGATCCTTAGGTGAGGGGGGATATAAGGAGGTAGTCGATAATGTTTTTCTTCTATCATGAGTGTAGTAGGGATTTTGAACTACCCCATCTCATAATGAGGGTTTATTGGTTGCTCATCGTCATTTATTTCTCTTGCTCTTCTTTTGTTCATACGTTCTGCCTTGAATTGTTTTTTGTATTCATTATCACTCATTTTAACTGTGATGACTTTTCCATCTTCATTGCCTTTATCTTCATCAATGATGTCATTATAATTTTGAGCATGTGCATCTGCATTTTCGTTGTCAACATTCTTATTAAATTCTTCTTCTCGTAATTGTATTAGTGTCTTTTTTAATGTCTCTTTCAGTATTTCTCCATCTCTTTTAATTCTTTCATAAGTGCCATTAAGTCTTTCTTCAAATGCTAAGGACATCGTACTTCTAGCTATAAAAATCTTCAAAAAAATATTTAAGATTCTTTTTGAAAAAATAACTATTGAAAATAATAATGATGAGTATTATTAAAATTTATTAATAATAATATTACTATACACATATTTCCAAGAGTTTGGAGAGTTAAATAATGATTATTACTATTAAATAATTTATTAATCATTATTATTATTTTAATGGTCTAGGGGAGAAATAATTATTAGTAATAATAATATTATTATTAGTATACAATATGTTTTTCTTGAATGAGTGAAATTTAGGGTTGAAAACCTAGAACAATGGTGAAATGGATTGGAAAATGGAGCGATTCGAATGAAAATAGGCATGTGATGGTGGAGCGAACAGAGGCACGCGATTGCAGTAGAAAGGAGTGAGTGTGGAGTAATGTATGAGAAAGGTGTGAGCATGGAGTGCTTGGAGGAGGACTACGTATGAGATGGAGGGATAGGAGAAGGGGGTTGGGACATCGTGGATGAGGGAGATGGAGGTTGGCGCGAGCATGCAGTGCTTGGAGGTGGTGGACTAGTGGAGTGATTGAACTTTGGAACTTAGAGATTTGAACTTTGAAGCTTGGGAACCTTGAGCTTGGTTACTAGTTGTCATTGTGTTGTTAAAGATATGGACACGAAGGGCTAGGAAACTCACATGTTTTTGATAGCAATATAAATGAATAAGTTTCTAGTTGTTTGGTATAATTAATCCTAGTTTGGGTAATACTTGATTCAACAAGTTGCTAATGACTAGACAACTAAGGTTGGAATACGTAGACTACAAAAATTGATAGTTTTAGATGTATTTTACTATCTCTTTGTTTTAATAAGTTGTATTCATTAATTTATGCAATTGGACGAATTCAACTTTTACTCATATAAATTTGTTTTGGCAAGTTATATTCATTAATTTATGAAATTGTGGCATTTAATTTATTTAATCATATGAGTTCAAGTTGTATTTAGTAAGTATTGAACAGTAGAAACTTACATAAATTTTTACTTTGTAACTTATTAACTAAACTATTAGAAGGAAATTAACTATGTTATTAAAAATTATAATTAAAAAGAAAAATATAATTAAAATCTTGAAATATGAAATATTGTTAACATAATAATTAGTTGCTTGGTTGGATGAAAACAATTAATAAAAACCATCAAGGAATAAGGATGTTACCATAGTCTTCAAGCTTATTTTGGTAGTCTTGATTTAAGACTTGATGAATCGAATAAATTTCACGATAATAACTAATATAGTTGTGTAAAAGGAAACTTAGAAGGAAATGAGTTTCTAAATTGCATAGAATACATTTTTTCAAGTGCATTTGTTGTTTGACTATGTAGTACATGTGAGTTGGTTTAGTTTAGCATTCAATATTTTCTACTTAAAGTTTGCAATTTAGTGTAGGAAGAATGATCAAACTTGAGATTAATGGTATTTTTATAATAACATAGTTTTATTTTGTCTAGATAATTGCATTAGTACATAGAAGTTTAAACACTTAAGTTTCATTTTCAATTTTAGTTTTCATCATAAAACGACTATATTGTTTTGGATGTCCCAAAGTTTAATCATTTATAAAAGTTATTTTTCCAACTTCTTTTTAGTCAAAGATAAGTTAAGCACAATTGCAAGGAAATGTTGGGAACTTGTCTTACTCAAGGTGTTCAATCATGTACTTGTATAGAGTATATCCTTTTAAGGTTTCACATTCAATGAATCCAACATATTTCTATCTTACTCTACGCATTAACTATATGAATATTTAAAGAGCCTAAACATCTATATAGGTATTTTCTATATTTGTTCAATAAAAAAGACATTATTTTTTTTCAAATAAAAAATTACAATAATTTTATACTTATACCCATGATATAATGTCTAACATTGTGACCCAAGGAAAACCTTATGAAACTTGAAACAAAGAAGGAAAAGATTATGAGGTAAGATGAAGAAACTTGGACACTTAAGAGTAAGGATACGTGGCTAGCCCTAGGTGATAATAACAATATTTTTTTACATAACTATGAAAGTCAAAGAAGAATCAATAATGCTATTTGGGATTTGAAAAATGAGAATGGGGAGCTTATCAATGATTAGAAATCATTGGAAGTGGTTGTTATCATGTACTTCAAGGCTATTTATCAACATAATAGTACACAAAATTTAGTTGAACATCTACAGGTTTTGAGGCACTATTCTAGATTATTCAATGATGAGGAAGTACTAGATATTGGGGTTGTTTTAAGATCATATGAGATTAAATATGTATTAAATAGGTTTGCTAAGGAAAAGAGTGTAGGCCCATATGGGTGGACCGTGGAGTTTTTTCTTCACTTTTATGATTTGATGGGGAATGATTTAGTGAAAATTGTGGAAGAATCCAGAAGAATGGGGTATGTGCCCAAAAATATGAATTCAACCTTTATTGCATTAATTTCCAAAAAGAACAAACTTGAGTCCTTTGACGATTATCATCATATTTATCTATGTAATTTTATCTATAAAGTCATCACCAAGATCATCTATAATCGAATCAAGCCCTTCTTAGCAAGAAATATATCCAAGGAGCAGTTTGGTTTTCTATCCAATAGAGATATACTTGATGCGGTGGGTGTGTCTCAAGAGAGTCTCCATACTATTAAGACCAAAAATATTCAGGCCTTCATCCTTACAATTAATTTGATTAAAGCTTATGACCGAGTTGATTGGACTCTTTTGAGACTTGTTCTGATTTACATTGGTCTTCTAGTTGAAGTCACGTGTAATATCCCTATTTCGACCCCATTTGCATTAAAATTATACACAATGTAAGTATCGTTATTAAATCATGATGAGCAGCTCAAGGCCAAGGCCCCACCATCGATTTAGCATTTTATGTATCGGAAATTGAAATAGATACCAATGGTTCTCGTGCTATCCAGACACAATATAATTTTAGACATAATGTAAATATGCAATTTAATAAAATACCCATATCTAGCTATGCAATGCAACAAGAGATGGGGGCATGATTTCACAAGGAAAAGGGGGGGATTATTCAAACCCTTGAGAACATAGTGTAAATCCAAATTTCAATGAGAGAACCCATAAAATCTCAACTACCCATTTTGTCTTATTCATCCAATCATTTATTTCTTCCAGAAGTTGGTTGAGGCAGTTAATGCATTGGGAATGGAGAGGTATGGTAGTCAATTTCGTATTGGGGCAAGCCATCATTTTGGAAAAAACGTGTTTTTGCTTATGGGGTAAGAAAACACCCAGAAATTGTTGCCCAAACCATTCCTTACCCATGCGTTTCTCTTCCTCACACAGTTGGAGCTAGCTAGGCGTTTTCCCTCACGTTCTCCTGCAATTTTCCTCATCTATTCATGGTTGGAAACCTGTTTTTGTATTGTACAATGAATGGGAGAAGTAATTCATGATTTTAGGATTTGTGGAGGTCGTTTTTGCTACTGTAATGCCCATAAACGTTGCTGAAATTGAATTTTCTCTCCTAGGGTTGATTTCCCGATCTACCATTTCGTTTTTGGTTCCCATAACTTTTTTGTTCATACCCAACACTTGTGTTTTTTGTTATGTGCATCCTTGCTTTGGTGTGAATTGTTAGGAATGGAAGAGGCCCAAAATTGGCTTGATAAACCTAGTGAAGAGAGGAACCTCACAGAAGATCAAAAGGGCTGGTTATTCTTCTATGCACACCCTAAAGAACACTAGAAGTGAAGGTATGGCCCAAGGGACTATGTAGTAGTTAAGGGAATACTTCCTTGTGTTGGGTTTGTAGGTATTGTGGAGGCCAAGCTAGATAGATCTGGTAGAGGTGTCCATAGCTCTGTGGTTGAGCTCACTAGCTTAGCAATTCTTCCTTTCCACTGCCTTAGCAGCCTGATAAACCCAACTGTAGATAGGCTTGGTTGAACCTTGGTGTGTTTTTGGCTATGTGTAAGCATGTTGTTCCCTTTTTCCTTGTGTAAATCATGCCCAACTCAGGGGTGGGAGTTTTGCTGAGATATTGATGAGCACAAGTGGCATATGGTTGGGTGGAACGTTACAACGACATAGCTAGTCGCAGGGCAACTCAATTTCAATATAAGTGCTCTCTTGTAATTAACTATGCAATGTGTTTGTTCTTAATCATTATGAATGTATTGAATGAGATTGCTTCCACTATATATTATTGCATTATGTATCTGCATATGTCTTTTATTTTCAATGCATTGTTGATTATGTTCATGGGGCAAGATCCCCGGATATGATAATAGTTTGTCGTGTCCTCTCCATCGGGAGAGAGGGGAGGGAACATGACAACAAACTAGATTATGGCATGTATTACTTTAGTAATTTTTTCCATACTGGTTAATGACCTTCTCCTGCCAATTTCTTCAAATGCAGTAGGGGAATTTGTAAGGGTTGTCCTTTGTCACCCCTACTATTCCTATTGGTCATTGAGGCTCTCAACAAACTCATAATCATGCAAATATTGATAAGAAGATCACATGTATTAGAATTTCTCATTCTCTTTACATCTCACATTTTCTCTTTGTTGATGATGTCCTTATATTTTATAAGGGGATTGTGTTTAAATGGGAGTACTACCTATCCTTAATTAATACTTTTTGTGCAACCTTTGGGATGGTTGTCAGTGCTTAGAAGTCTATGTTCTTGTTTTGTAATCCTGATCCTGGGATATGTGAGAAAATTTCTCAATTGTTCCCTTATAAGATGACAGAGTTGGATGATGGTTTAAAATACCTCGGTTATTACTTGAAACCAAATTTTTATATGAAAGACAATTGGAATTGGCTGATAAAAAAAAGTAGAAAAGAGGATTAGTAATTGAACATTCATATATATGTCTATTGGTGGAAGACTCGTTTTGGCAAAGTCGGTCCTAGAAAGTATAGATGTGTATTGGCTCTCTCTTACTATCATTCTAGTTTTTGTGATGAATAATATTCGAAAGAGAATGTCTCATTTTCTGTGGGTGAGTAACCTTAGTGATCGTAAGTTTAACATCTTGGGAAAGTATTTCTCTACCTAAAAATATGGGGGGTTGGGGTTTGAAACATATTGACTAGTTTGGTTCTGCATTGAGCATTAAAATTTTGTGGAGATGGCTATTTGGGGATGGGTTGTGGAGTAAAGTACTCAAATCAAAGTACATCAAGTCCTACTCAGTGACACAATGGATAATGAATCCTGTAAAGTCTGTTACAAATGCCTCTATCATTTGGAGAGGGTTTATAAAAAAATACCCAATATTGGGAAAGTGGTTCTTATGGACGATTGGGAGAGGCACACAGGTATTTGTGGGTGTTGATTCCTTTATCGGGGATTAAATAAATTTTCAATTGTCTAAAGGTTTACTATCAAAGCTTCATAACAAAAATATATGGGTACTTTCTTAGGTCCAAATATTATCTGTATATGATGGTATATCCTTTTATTGTTTATTGTCTAGTGACTTGGGATTAGTTGATGATTTGGAAAATGAATTGAACAAATTTGTTATGGTTTTAAATAGACCAAGCATTAGACTATGTGAGCAACATGACATATGGGATTGGAAATATGCTAATAGGACACTTACAACTAAAAAGGCATATGATGCTATTTCAGAAGAGAAGGGGGTTCCTCCTCCATAATGATGGGAAAAACTACTAGAAGTGGAGATTAAAACTATTAGAAGCGGAGATTAACTTTAGAAACAAAATATTTATTTGGCTTTGCCTAGAGAATAAGATTCTTACATGGGATAACTTACTTAAGAGGAGCTTCAATGCTCCTGGTATATGTGCTTTTTGCAAGGCAGAGTTGGAAAATATTTCTCATATATTTATCTATTGTTCTTCATTTAAAACTATTTGGGTTGAACTATCGAGCTTAGTTAAATCTACAAGATGATTAGGTAACTACTGATTTCAAATATTGTATGCATAATTGGTTCCATAATTGGTTGTATATATATATATTGATAATAAAATGCCTTCGGTTTTCTTAGTATGTTCAAGGATTGTTAGTATGATTTTTGAATACCATAAGGAGAAGAAGACTTATAGGGTGAGAACTCTTTGTAGTCCACAATCAGGTGATTCTACTCCCACGAGATACTTTGAAGGTGCAACCAATGATGTCATGTGTGGTGCTGGCATCGTCTTAAAGATTAAAATTGTTCATACTATAAATCTATGGATGGGTGTTGATCTTGCGACCAATACAAAAGCATAACTTCTTTCTCTATGGTAACTATTGTGGTTTTCCAATAAAAGAGGAATATACAATATTCAGATTGCAAGTGATTCAAAGGGAGTGATTGATTGGGTAAAGGGTATTTCCAAGTTAAATGTGCTTAATACTGAACAATGGGAAAACATTGTTAGAGAAAAGATCAAAAGTTTTTCCTTTATCTTCTTTCTTCACATATATAGGGAATTTAATAGTGAGGAAGATAATCTCTGTAAGAAGGTTGTTGGTAATATGGATGGCATCATACATTTTGAGGAATTAAGAGGAGACATCATGGTTCACTTGGGTTCGGTATAAGTTTTTTAAATTGATCTATGGATCTATATGTTTATTTGTTTGTCTTATTTTGGAGCAAAATTTTGTACAGTTGTTTTGTAGAGTGCTAAGATGTAGAGCCATTTTGAGAGATAGTATTGTAAGTCTTATTTGGAAGTTGGATTGAAGGATAAATGACCCTCAATACTATAATAATCCAAGAGATGGTCTTTGTAACTTTGATTCAATATAAATAACAAGTTATATTTTTTTTTGGTTGAAAAAAAACTACCACTAAACTTATACATCACCAAAATATTTTTGTAAAACAATCAAACAAAAACAATTAAATAAAAAATGTTACCAAACCAACCAACCATAACTGAGAAAAAAACCATTATAAATATTGTCTTAGTGTTAAATCCCATCAACTAAAATCCTATATACACCATTCATACTTAAACACCAAATATAACACTATAAAGTAAAAAACAATAAAAATAGTTCACAAAAGGAAGGGAGTGAGTGTTACTCCTTCCTTTTTCCCATATATGTTTATCAACCCAACCTGGAAGTTATTCATCCTAAAATTTGATCCATTACTATGTAAATTGGTATCTTATACAGTAAGTTAATAAATTAGTGTGTAAAAACATGAGTAATTTGAAGACGAAACTACTATTAAGGTATAAAGGTAAGGGTGTATTTTTTAAATTTAAGAGTGCATTTTTAAAATAATTTTATTTATATGATTTTTTTGTGAATTCAAAAATTATTTTATTGAAGAAAAATAATAGTATAAAAAAGGTATAGAGCTGAAAGTTTGTCCTGCCGAGAGGAAAGAGTGAAAAGAAAGGTTTAGTGTTCCTTAGAAGGCATGGCATACCATAATTGTCAATAGGATCATCCCTAGGTGAAGGAAAATAGATCGAAAGGAGATCAAACTTGAATTTTTTACAAACAAACATCTTAAACAACCTAATGTTTGTATCGTGGGATAAACTAAGTTCCTGAAACATCAAAACTTAAAACCAAAAGCTAAAAAACTGGACTACTGCTTGGTGTAGGGCTCCTCAATGATGGGAGTCCAAAGGTCTGTTACGTTTCTTTCCTGGATCATCCTTGTCGTCCGCTTCAATGTTGGGAGCATCCTCATCGTTGGAGTCTTCACTACTACTTGAGGTGTCTTCATTGCTGCATGGTGAACCCTTGACCGGGAGGGACTCGGTTTTCTTGAAGGAAACCATGGTTGGGTTGATTTTTCCTGAAGAAGTGGTCCTAATTCTTCCATGAGGTGGAAGAGACCCCCGGGGATCAGAATCCATAGGTACAATAGGGGATTCCACGAGGGGATTCGCTGTAGGAATGACTAGGGGAGCCTGAGGAACAAAGGGAGTCAGAAGTGAAGAAGGGGCAGGAATCTCAGAGGTGACAGCGGTGGCTTCAAGGAGAGGGGAAGGGGAAGGAAGAGTGGAAGGGAAGTGGAGAATATGACCCAATAAATTATTCACGACCCAATAGTTTCTTCTTCATTTGGTGGTTCGACTAGCAGCTGAAAGAGAGCTAGTGAGCTCATCTTCCCAATCATCAAGCATAAGGCGAAGGGAGGCCATGATTTCCAAGTCATATCCCTTTATGTTAGCTTGGGCATTGTAGGGAGTGGGACGTTGTGATGGGAACCTCTACAAGCCCATCTACATCTTGGCGTTCCTCTCTATCGACGCGACATGGCGTAAGTAAGAACTAGAGAAACCTGGATTAAAAGAGTCACAGAGAGATCCACCAGATGAGCTGTAGGGGAGGAATGAGTAGGGTGACATAAGTGAAGGGATTTCGGGTGACTTTGGCATTTAGTGCGGTAGTGTACAGTTCTATGGACATTAAGGCTAGCCAACAGGTGGGTGATGTAATTGTACACTCCATCATCTGCAGGGATGCCATGTACAAGAGGAGAGTTAAGGGATGCAACCACCAAGGGGGAGGGCGACCAACTCAAGGCATACAAAGTAATGACGTTAAACGGGTGACATCAAGGCATGGTTGAGTGCCTCGTCAACTCGACGTGGATTGGTGGAAAACATGTTGACACCTGCAGCTGAGGTTTATTTATATGAAATTATGAACAATGATATATTTTATTGTATTTGGATAACAATTCTTAAATAGATTTGAAATTGCTATAAATGTAAATTAATTTATAAATTTCATCTTGGTATTAATAATATTTAATTTAGATAACTTTCATAAATTTAATCACATACTATAATTATAAAAGTAATAATAATAAATTTATTTTAAAAGTAAATCTTCTAAAAATTCAATAGATTTTTTGTTTTCAGATGAAAAAAGCAGTTCCTTGATATTCTATTGAATCAAAGGTAACCTGGTACATCATCAAGCAAAACGTCAGGTAGCCAATGGGCCTAACAGAATAGTAGTGCTTCATCATTAATACATTAATACACGTATTAACTAATCTCATACAAAAACCACACTATTAGTACCTGGGCATCAATACATGTAAGAGCCCTCTCATAAGTGTGCAATATATCATCAGTAAAAAATGTCCCTAAAGAAAATAACAAGAGCCCAGAATCCTTATCCAAGACAGGGCATGCAATCTCTCTATGATCCTATTACTGCTGCTCAGCATAACCAAAAATAACTCAAAGGTGCCAAGGAGACAAATGTCTAAAATAGAACAGAGCAAAGCTCTAAAATAGCTAGAGTTAGATTTCCCCAATAAACTCATCATCACATGATTTAGTGAGTAAGAGATGACCAGAAACCATTCTCGGCCCTTCCTTGGATAAGGAGTCTACCCTCTTGTTATGTTCCCTATAGACATGACTGAAATCCACCCATGTGAATGAGGACATAATCATCCTAGTGTTAAGACACTAAGCCTCAAGGTTCACCATGTCACGGGTGGATTCACCCTTTGCCCAATTTATAATCACCGAGGAGTCGCCAAAGATATGTAAGTATGGCAACCCAATATCTTTGGTGATGTATAAAGATGCCCAGAGTGCTAATACCTTAGCTCTAGTGTTAGTACTGCTTCCACATCCTAATTTTATTGAAAAAAAATTATGTTCATTTAACCAAATGAAAATACCCACTCCTCCAATGGATTCAGCTGCAACTCCATCGAAAAAAAACCATTGGAAATTTCATTACTGGAGGATCTCCAATGTTTCAATTTTTGGGCCTTATTACCTACGGGACCTGGTGTGATGAAACCTCAAACATGATTTGATGACATAGACTCGCTATGTTAGGCTCCATATTTTCAAAAATATATCGGTTCCTTGCCTTCCAAAGATTCCATATGAAAAATAAAGGCAGATACTGGAGACTACCACCCTTCAAGACCCAGCTAATACGATTTTCTAAAAGAGATGAAGCAGACCAATGTAGGTGAACATCAAAGTGTCTTTTAAAACCATGAATCATCTTCTCCATGAAAGAGCAGCCAACAAAGAGGTGTTTTACTGTTTCAGCCTCCGATTTGCATATTAAATAGTTTTTTTATCTCTACGAATACGAGATAAACTTAAATTTTTTGTTTTATCTTAACTTGATATTAATATATTCTATATTAATTAATATTAATATTTAGACCATAATTAAATTAAACGTGAATTAATAAAGAAAGAAATTGTTTTTTAATTGAATAAATACAGAATTAAAATATTTTAAATATTATATAAATCAGTAAATTAATAAATACAAAACTCGTGTCAGGTTCCTGTAAAGCAAAAGTAAATGGATCGATTTTTTTTTGTGAAGCGGTCTGAAATCAAATCCCACTAATCTTGGGAGTCTACATATAAATCCAACCAGGGTTGGTGTGGTCCAATCCTGTTGCAATCCCCAACTAATTTTAATGGCTTAGATGCTCCACAAATTAAAAATCAATTTCTTAAATAAAATAAAATTATAACCAGACACATTAAAAACTATTTCTTAAATAAGATAAAATTGAAACTTGGGACTCAGGAGATGCAAAACCCCTAAGTGAAATGGACTTCCATTGAGGAACATTTCATAAAAACATTAGAGCTTTCCATTTATAGAGCCGAAGGTTCCAGAACCTTCTATTGTTAAGATTCAAACTACTTCCAAATCCTTCTTTCCTGCTCAATAAATAAACTTGTCCATCCAGAGCAGCACATAATGGGAAACCGGTAATCTTCAGGCTAGTCTTTGTTCTAAATAATTCTTGAATATTTCTGGTTGTTCTTGAATTCAATTGTATGTAGTTTCTGGTTTCTGTATTTTACAGTTTGTGGCAGTGACTTGGGGTCTTATGTTATCCTTTTTCCAGGGCTTAAGTTGTTTGCTGATTCTATTGTGCATGCCATAGCAGGGATTTTTTTGGGACCAAAATGGTGACTGTAGTTTCTGCCAAAGGTTATGTAATGAAGTCGGTTATTCCCACCGTCAAAAGTTGTTTGTTGCTTGGAGGCCGTCCAATGGATTCTACTGTCTCTACACTGTGCAAAAGATTGTCAACAGCGGCAACAAGATACATCCCTGAGGAAGATTCATCAACTCAGGATGACAAACAAAGCAACAATGCTTATGAAGTCCGCTGTGTGGATTTGCCTATTGTTTTCGATGGTGAGCTTGAGCTTGTAAAAGCCCTTTAATCTTACCCCTATTTATTGCTATGGTTGTTATTAAGTTCTAAACCTTATCCTGATATGTACTAGGTCTAGGTCCGTTTTATCCCCTGAGGATCTTGGGGTTTGGCCCCGATCAGCTGTTCGATAACCCTTTTCTTGTTGCGTCTCGTCGGACAGGAGATGTGGCTAGAGGCAGGTCGAGGAGACTATCAAAAGCGATCAAAGACAAGGATTCTTTGAATCTGCGGCTAGACATGCCTGAGATGGGGAAGGAAAACGTTAAAGTTTATGCCAAGGAGAAAGTGCTGTGATAAAGGGGGAATCTCTCTCAGAAGTAGATTTGGATGAAAGTGCTCCGAAATACAACAGCCTCATCCAACTTTCTGATAAAGTGTACAGGTTGGACCAGATTAAAGCTCAGATGAAGAATGGCGTCCTCAAAGTCACTGTTCCAAAGTTTACAGAAGAGGTGATCAAGAATGTGATTAACGTGCAAGTTGAGTAGATTTGTTCAGAGCTTTTCAGTAGGGATTTTAGTATTGAGAAACTAACTGCCGAGAAAGATTTTTTTTTTTTTGGAACGACAATGAGAAGACTAATTGGGGAAGATTTTTGTTTTTTTGGGGACAATGATGAAGAGACTCGGGTTCTCTATAAAAGCTAAAGCTGGGAGGTTTTGTTTTTATTTTGAGATGTTTCGATAGGAATGCACTGATAAGGCTATCTGGAATATGATTCATTGCTAAGTTTCTAGAATTTGGAAGCAAGACAGTCAGTCTCCAAGTTTAAATACCGTCAATTTTGCTTAGATGGAAAAATAGTGGATCCTAGATTTTCACTGTTAAGAAGTTTGAATTTCATGAATGAATACATGTTGTGTTCTTCTTCATGATTGATTTGAAGTTTGCATTTCGTGAATGAATACATGTGTGTGATTTTTTGTGATTGATTCGAGGTATTAATATGTTTGATGAATTTGAAAATTTATGGATAATGTTTAGTAATGGACGTCCACTTATTATATTTTTCTAACATCCATTTACATCAATTTATGAAGTGAGTTGGGATCAATATTCAATTGGATGCATTCCATTGCAGCCATTATAGTCAAGAGGATGTGACTATAATGCTAACAATATGGGAAAACTAGCCCCATGATCATAATAATAAAATTGCAGTGAAATAAAAACACACACAGATGCATAATTATAAAATGCAGTGGAAGCCAACTACATCTTGTTCAAACATTCACAGCATTCAACATGTTCATCATTTATCATTAAGCAACAAATACCATTGTAGATATAAATAGGAAAGAGATAGACAAGAATACTTATCTTAATAGAAGCGTGTCCCGCAACCAAGTATGTTGTTGCAACGTTCCACCCAACCATAGGCCAGTGTGCTCGTCAATCGCCCAGCAACACTGCCACCCCCGAGTTGGGCATGATTCCACAAGGAATAAGGGAAACACTAGCAGGCTCACACATAGCTAAGGATACACAAAACTCATCCAAGCCAACAAAGTTGGTTTTATCAGGATAAAAGGGAGCTGGAAAGGATGGTTGCTAAGCTAGTGAGCTCAATCCTAGAGCTATGGACACCTGCACCAGAACTAGCCTGACTTCTAAAACATCCACACACACCTAACACAAGGAAGCATCCCCTTCTCTTCTACATAGTCCCTCGGACTATGCGTTTCCTTCCCATGCTATTCAAGGGGTGTAAAGAAGAAAGACAACCCTCTAGCTTTGTCTATGATGCTCCTACACACACTAGGTTTATCAAGCAGGCTCAGACCCCATTTCCACTCCAAAAACAGTTCAACCAAAACAACAAAGGAATATACACCAATTTCCAGATCTGGGATTGATGAAAATCGACTTGGGAGCCAAAAGCGAATTTGCAAATGGGTAAAACAACCCCCTTAGCAACAATTTGAATTCTAGATTCGTTTATGGCCCTAATGTGGCCAAAACGAACTCAATCGACACCCAAATTCATGGCTTCGTTTCCCCGATTCGCTGTACAACTTTGAGCACGAAATTGCCCAACTGTGGAGAGGTGGAAACAACACAAAAACGCCCAGGAGTGATCCCAACCACTGAACATTAACAAAAACACTTCCCAACCCTGGGAAACATGAAAAAACACAACAAAGAATGTGAATGATGAATGCTAGGAGCTCCAAAATCATGGGAAGATGAAAAACATGAATGATTTCACACATAGGAAGTTCTGGATGCCTATGAGAGCTCACATGAAGGAAAAATGGTGAGGAAAACATGCCAACATAAAATCATGGTAGAATGGTCTACGTTTTTGGGTTTTTTCTTGCCCAAGGAGTCAAAATGTGTTTCCCAAAAATTGATGGCTTCTCAAATTCTTCCTGATCTTTACAACCTCTTGCTCCACCTCCTTGAGCAATTCTAGGCTAAGCACAACCCTGTTCACTGGATTATCCCAAGTCATTGGTGTCCTACACCTTCTTCCATACAAAGCTTCACATGGACTCATCCCCAAGGATGTTTGTTGTCCATTATTATAAGCAAACTCTACCAACTGTAAGTAATCTTCCCACTTGGTTGGTTTGTCCATCACATACATGCGAAGCATGTCTTCAAGCACTTGATTCACCCTCTCTGTCTTCCCATCAGTTTGAGGATGGCACGCAGTGCTGAAATTCAACTTGGTACCTAAATATGTAAACAACCCCTTCCAAAAATTGGAATTGAACTAGACATCATTTTCAGAGATTCTTGCCTTCGGCAATCCATGCAATTTGAAAATCCCCTTCATGAATATTTTTGCAATTTCATCATTCTTGTGTGCAGACTTAACCGGTATAAAATGCGCTTCCTTTGTGAACTTTTCCACCACAACCATGATGGAATCATGTTGTCTCCAAGTCATTGGCAATCCTGTAATAAAATCCATGGAAATAACTTCCCCTTTCAATTCTGGAACTGGCAAAGGCTGCAACAAACCTGCTGGGTGTTGATGTTCAACCTTCACCTGCTGACATTTCATGCACCTTGAAATATATTCAGCCATGTCCTTTTTCATTACTGGCCAAAAATATTGTTTTCTAGATGTACCAATTGTCTTTTGATATCCCAGGTGACCAGAATATGGAGCTTGGTGGATCTCGTCCATAACCATTCTCCTCAAATATGCTACATTTGGAATATAGACTTTGTTATTATAAGTAATAAGTCCATCTTCTTCCAATTTATATCCCTCATACCTCTTTTCAAGACTTTGTTGTTGCAATTTGTCTTTTACCTGCTCATACAACTCATCTCCTGTAGTATGATTAACAATCTGTTACTTCAAATCCGACTGGCAAATACTAATGGATGCCACATGCATTTCCTGCACCTTCCTGTTGAGTGCATCAACTACCTTATTCTCTTTTCCTTTTATGTGATTGATTTCAAAATCAAACTCACATAAAAACTCCAACCATCTAGCTTGCCTAGCATTTAACGTTGGCTGATCAAACAAGTACTTCAGACCACAATGGTCTGTCCTTAGATCAAATCTTCTGCCCATCAAGTAATGCCTCCACATCTTGAGAGCATGTAATATGGTTGTAAGTTCTAGACCATGAGTAGCGTAGTTATTCTCATTCTCCTTCAGCTTTGTTGACTCACAACATATCATATGGTTGTCTTGCATAAGGATTTCTCCAAGTCTTTGTCCACATGCATCAGTACACACCCCAAAATCCTTTCCTGGGTTTCCAATCTTCAAGACTGGTGCACTTGTGAGAATATTCTTCAATTGCTGGAAGCTTTCTTCGCACCTCGGTCTCCATTCAAACTTTATTCCCTTCTTTTGTAAAGAAGTGACTGGATCTGCAACCTTGGAGAATCATTCAATGAATCTTCTATATTATAATGCAAGCCCCATAAAACATCTTACATTTGTCACATTTCTCGGAGTAGGCCAATTCATAATGGCCTCAATCTTCTCAGGGTCTACAGATATACCCTCATCTGAGATAATGTGGCCCAAATAATGAATCCTATATCTATAGAAGTCACACATGCTCAACTTTGCATACAATTGATGCTCCCTAAGCAGTTGTAATTTCAATCTCAAATGCTCTTCATGCTCTTCCTCATTCTTAGAATAAATAAGAATGTCATCAAGGAAAACAAGAACAAACTTGTCAAAATACCCGCTGAAGACACTATTCATAAGGCACATAAATGTAGCTGGTGCATTTAAGAGACCAAATGGTACAACTACAAACTTGTAATGCCCATACCTTGTCCTCAAGGCTGTCTTATGAATGTCTTCATCCTTGATCCTCACCTGATGGTAACCAGACCTTAAGTCATTCTTGTAAAATATCTTTGCTCCTCTCATTTGATCAAAGAGGCCATGAATCCTAGGCAAAGGGTATTTGTTCTTCACTGTGACTTTGTTCAACTGTCTGTAATCAATACACAACCTGAGTATACCATCTTTCTTCTTCACAAATAGAATGGGTGCTCCCCAAGGAGACACACTCGACCTAATATACTTCTTCTCCAACAACTCCTACAGTTGCATCTTCAACTCTAGCATTTCTGGTGTGCTCATCCGGTGGGGTGTCTTGGACAGTGGTGCTACTCATGGCACAAGTTCAATTGTGAAATCAATGTCCCTCTTTGGAGGAAGCCTTGGAATATCATCAGGAAACACATCCCTGAATTCCTGCAACACATGAAAGTCCTCCAACCTAGAAGTTTCATCCTCTATTGCCTCCAAAATATGAGCTGCATACAACTAGAAACCTTTCCTACATAACTTCTTCAACTGCATTGCTGAAACTTACCTTACTAAAATCACCTTTGGAATGCCTTTCACAACTCTTGGGTTCCCTTCTTCATCCATGCATTCAAAATTCTTATTATAACAGTCAATCTTTACCCTTTGAGCTTCTAACCAATCCATTCCAATGAGAACATCATAGGAACCAAGTGGTATAACATTAATATCTACACAAGTGACCAATCCACTCATAACCAGTGGACATTTCTCTACCACTTCACTAACCTTCCTCTTAGTTCCAATGGCTAGCTGAACTAACCAAGATTTCCTATGATTTACTTTCTTAAAAGCACAAATCTCCACTACTCTAGGGGTAATGTAACTGTGAGTAGAACAAGGGTTAATCAAAATAGAAACATATTGCTCAACAATATTACCTGCAACTTCAACCATAGTTGACTGGTGATCTTCCTAGCAATCCTCTAGTGTTGCATAGATCCTAGGGACGACTCTTGCTACTTGACCCAATGTTTCTACCTCTTGAATGTTGTAAGCTGGGCTTGCACTCTCATTCTCAAGTGGACAATTCCTACGCATGTGGGGTCCTCCACATTTCCAACATTGGAGTGGTCCTCTGTTCTGTTGTGGTTCTCTGGGATTTTCTCCCATCACTCTAGCTGGCTGCTTCTCAACTTGGGATGGTTTCTTCTGCTGATTCCTGAAGTTAGAAGGTTTAAAACCTTTATTTCTTTGGTTAAACTTCCCGTTCTTCTTATCCTTCCATGTATTATGATAATCAGGTTTTCCTTTGCTTTGCTCACAGAAATACTTAGCCTTCCTCATTGCTTCTTTGAGAGTTCTAGGTTCATAAAACTCAATCCTGTCCCTGTAAGACTGAGGAAATCCACTCAAGAAATGTTGGATATTTACTTTTTCATCTTTGATATACCTAACATACCTCAAAAGTTCCAAGAACTTATTTGCATATTCTTCCATGGTCTGCTGTCCCAATATCAACTATGGAACTCTTTAATTTTATCATCATAGTACCTTTCAAAAAGGTACTTCTGCTTGAAGTAATTCTGGAACTGCTTCCATACAATCTTTCTTTCATTGATCTTCTTTACCTACCTGAAGTGCTCCCACCATATGGATGTTCTTCCAGTCAAATTGAATATGGCTACTCTAGCCTTCATATTTCCGGAATAGTCTTGGACTTGGAAATATTTCATCATCCCAAGAAGCTAAGCTTTAGCTTCTTGTCCATTCTTGATCTCACCATTAAAGGTAGGAGGTCTTTCCTTCTTAAATTCATCATGTGAATGGTTCTTGTAATGCCTTTTCCTCTCATTCTTGTGAGAAGAAGAACTTGAATCTCTAGTGGGTCCTTTAGAGTTAGATGATACACTAGGAGATCTCTTCCTCCTTCTAGCACTGCTCTTACTACCTTCTGGTCTTACTTTCCAATTCGCAAAGTTCATCCGCTTCTGGGTGTCCGTCAAGCTTGCAGCATGGCTACATTCAACTAATTTTGCTCTTCCTGAGCCTTAACCAATCTTTGATTATCTTCATTGTAACTTTGCATCTCCACCCTTAGGCTTCTCATGGTGGCTGTAAAATATGGGGGAGTCTCTTGAAATCTCCTCCCATTAGACTCTTCCTCAGCATTTCCAACTTGGATGTTTTCACCCATAACATCTTCCTCATGTTCATAGGGATCCTATGCATCATTCTTGTTGTAGATTCTCATGGCTGAACCAAAATCCAACTTTACAAATTCGCACTATGTGGAATGTTTCCCTCTTGAAGGTGACTATAACTCTGCAAAATGTGTTAATAAACATGATTATTAGCTACAAAAGATTCACTTGAATCATAGATTTCTTACCTTCACTTGGAAAAATCATACATTGAAAACTTCCCAAAACACATAATTTTCTTTTCATAAGAATGACTATTTGAAGGAGACAACGGGGGTCAAGGGGGCTTGCCATTTTTTACCCTTTGGGCCCCTAAAATCCCACTGAAAAACCCTGTTGAATTTCTCTGTTTCGAAAAAAAATTCAAAATTTTCACTCGTTGCATCGAAAATA
Organism: Pseudotsuga menziesii; assembly: GCA_001517045.1. Taxonomy (NCBI): domain Eukaryota; kingdom Viridiplantae; phylum Streptophyta; class Pinopsida; order Pinales; family Pinaceae; genus Pseudotsuga; species Pseudotsuga menziesii. Next base: position 211,960 of record LPNX010097647.1, on the reverse strand, counting down.
TTTTTGACTTTCACCCGCTATAGCTGCTTGATCCTTGTCTTTCATTTGTCGTAGGGGCTCCATCTTAATTTCTCAACCATCGCTACATCAACTTAATCTTCAACTTTCAGCCGCCACGCATCAGCTTGACTCGGCCGATTTCATCAGCTCCTTCCTGAGTTCCCATCCACCACGTCAGCTCTGTTTTCCTTTTTCGCCAGTCGCCATTGTGGCTCAAACTCTAACTTCCTTCTACCACACATCGGCTTCGAGTCAAAATTACACCCATCATGTAGTAGCTCAAATTTCATCTCCTGTCCACCGCCATTGCGGCTTGGACTTCTACTTTCTGTCGCCGATGCGGCTTAATTCTTTTCTTTCACTTGCCGCCATTGCATCTTGAATTTTGGTTTCTAGTTGCTTCGGCAGCTCGGTCTTTGTCTTCATTCTGCCATTGTAGCGGCTTCCTCTTCAACTCTCGCCCACCGCCATAGCGGCTCAAAGTTTCATTTCCTTCCGCCACTTCCATACTTCAAAAAATTTTCAAATTTTCTTTCTGTTGGCTTGCCTCCCAATGCTCGTCATCTCCACTCACCCAATGTTCATCGGCTCAAACCCAAATTTCTATCCGTCATTGTGGCTTGAACTTAAACTTCCACCCATCGCTGTTGGGAGAAACCTACCGAAGGCTCTGCTGTTGTGAAAATATCTTCGACTTCCATCCACTGTAGCAGCTCCGACTTCACTTTCTCATCGAAATATCAGCTCTTTTCTTAAGTATCATCCACTGCGTCGGCAAGGAGGAAATAACATAGACACTGTTGCAGCTCTCCTTTAGCCACCCCAGCCACTTCAACGGCTCATCTTGGGCTTTCTTAGTCGCCTAAAGGGGTTTTCATACTCAGAAAAATTTTCAATTTTTTTTTCTATGTATGCTGCTATGGCTGAACACCCACATAGGTTGATTTCTAGCCTCTGATAACTTCTCTTCATGGCCCATAGAGGCCCAAATATGCAACCAAGTAGCTCTAATACCAATCTGTCACGTCCCCACCCTTCTACCGACGAGAGAATGCGACTATAATGCTAACAATTTGGGAAAACTAGCACCATGATCATAATAATAAAATTGCGGTGAAATAAAAAAACACACATAGATGCATAATTATAAAATACAGGGGAAGCCAACTACATCTTGTTCAAACATTCACAGCATTCAACATGTTCATCATTTATCATTAAGCAACAAATAACATTGTAGATATAAATAGGCAAGAGATAGACAAGAATACTTATCTTAACATAAGCGCGTCCCGCAACCAGCTACGTCATTGCAACGTTACACCCAACCATAGGCCAATGTGCTCATTAATTGCCCAGCAACACTGCCACCCTTGACCTGGGCATGATTCCAAAAGGAATAAGGGAAACACTAGCAGGCTCACACGTAGCTAAGGATACACAAAACTTAGCCAAGCCAACATAGTTGGGTTTATCAGGATAATAAGGAGCTGGAAAGGTTGGATGCTAAGATAGTGAGCTCAATCCTAGAGCTATGGACACCTGCACCAAAACTATCCTGACTTCTAAAACATCCACACACACCCACCACAAGGAAGCATCCCCTTCTTTGCTACACAGTCCCTCAGGCTATGCCTTCCCTCCCCATGCTATTCAGGGGGTGTAAAGAAGAAAGCCATCCCTCTAGCTCTGTCTGTGAGGCTCCTACACGCACTAGGTTTATCAAGCAGGCTTAGACCCCATTTCCACTCCAAAAACAGTTCAAGCAAAACAATAGAGGCATACACAACAATTTCCAGATCTGAATTGACGAAAATCAACTTGGGAGCCAAAAATGGATTTGAAGATGGGTAAAACAATCCCCTTAGCAAAAATTCGAATTCTAGATTTGTTTATGGCCCTAACGTGGCCAAAACGAACTCAATTGACACCCAAATTCGTGGCTCTGTTTTCCCCATTGGCTGTACAACTTTGAACACAAAATTCCCCAACCGTGGAGAGGTGCAAACAACATAAAAATGCCCATGAGTAATCCCAACCACTGAATGCTAACAAAAACACTTCTCATGTAACGTCCCCGACCCTTAAACCAGTGAAGAGGACGCTACTATCACCAGACATATGGGCATAATAGCCCCATGAACATGAATAGGCATATAATGCTGAATAAAAAACTTAAACATAAGACATACTAAGATGCATAATCCTTCATACACATAGTGGAAGCAAACATATGATCATTCAATCATGCCACATGTTCATCATATTCATTAATCAGTAAATATAAATGCAAAGATGAAATAGTCAAGAATACTTATCTTAGAAAGAACTCGTCCCGCAACTAGCTATGTCACTGCAACATTCCACCCAACCATAGGCCATCGTTCTCATCAATCTCTCAGCAACATTGCCACCCCCAAGTTGGGCATGATTCCTCAAGGAATAAGGGTCAAAGCAAGCTTACACATAGCCAAGATATACAAATCATCCAATCCCACACAGTAGGGTTTATCAGGCTGTCAAGGAGCTAAAGGCTAAATGCTAAGCTGGTGGCCTCAATGGAGAACTAAGGACACCTACACCAGAGCTAACCATGACCTCTAAGACATCCACACACCCAACACCAGGAATCAGTCCTTTCTTTGTTTCACAGTCTCTCAGGCCCTGACTTCCCTTTCCAATATTCTTCAAGGGTTATGGGGAAGAAATCCAACAGTCTCACTCTGTCTAAGTGGCTCCAAACACCAGTTTCTCAAGCATACCCAGCCTCTAATCCTACTCTCAATAGTCACAAGACCAACCACTACATACCGCAGTAAAACAAACAATTCACAGTTTTGTGAAGAAGATGAAGACAACCGAGTGACAACACCATACAAAAAGGTGAACACATCTCAGGTCAAACAAGACATTTCAGAGTTGTTCTTGGCCCTAGCGCGGCCAAAAAACTTGGCAACAACCCCACAAAATATTGGCACACATAGAAACCAATACCAGGGAAATCAGCAGCAGCCCCAATCTTATAAGGAAACGACAGCAGCACTACACATCAACCCGAAACCAGGGTAAATCAATAGCAGCCCCAATCTTATAAGGAAATGACGGAAACCTCACAAAGTCCCAAATGGGAGAGAAGTCTGATTCTCAATCCTGGACAGGGGAAGAACCTAAACACAAATCACAAGCAATAAAAGAAAACCACAGTCCATGATCGACAATGAAATGTCTGGACGGACTACAGCAGGAATGCGAGCAGGGGAAAAATCGACCCTCAACATAAACAGGAGGAAGACATGGGAACCACGGAAAAACATCCCACAGTGACAACCACGGAAAACCTTCACAGTTCGACAATGGTGGAGGCAAGAACCTAGGATTTCTACATGAACAGGAGAAAGAACCGGTTCGCAAGCCAGCAGTCCATGAGGCAGAGGTGAACGAACCCCTCAACAATGAATTGTACTCCATTTTAACTTCGCCCTGCGTGAGGAAAATGAACAGTCGACGGTGGGGAGAGTGGATAGAAGGATCAGCCAAGGCGTCATGGAGAAAGTGCAGGCATGAGCGTAGTGGTTTCCTACCAGCCCATAGCCGCCCCCACTAACAACAGAATAACTAAGGTGGTTGACACATGGCAAACTCGCAATGCCCCCCACGGGTTAGAAAACCCCCCCTTAACCTTAGGAATCATGCCCTTTTCATTTAACATTGTATCGTCGTAGCTAGCTGTAGGTTTATTTTAATTAATGTGCTTACTTACATGATGTCAAAATTCTAATGTGCTAGATAGCACGATATACCATCGGCAACGATCTCTCTTACCGAAACATACACAACCAAATCGATGGTGGGGATTTTGCCTTTAGCTCCTCACCACGATTAATTACAATTATACATCATGTACCTTTTAATGCAAATGGGGTAAAAACTGGGGTATTACAATCCCCTCCCCCTTGGAATAACACCATCCTCAGTGTTCCAATACATAGGAATACATATACAATTTGCACATTCAAAATTTCAAAAATTTTGCAGATCTGTCCCATGTTCAATTATTTACTTTGAACTTTCAGGACCAATCCCCGTGGCTTCCATGAGCTTCTCTTGCTGGTTCTTAGCTTTCGATTCATCCCCAAATCGAGGAACTTTGTGGCTGCTACCCTCTTTATGTTCCCTTGTTGGGAAGTCTCGGCATAAATTATTTCCTCCGCATTTCCAACATTTCACTGGCTGCTTCATCTTTACCGGCTCAATTTCTCTTGAGTCTTCATGCCTGGGCCATTTCTTAACGGATCGTTTGGACGAATGTCCCATCATTGATCCACTTTCTTTACCTTTACGGATTTCCCCTAGAAGGATTTTTACCTCCTTTTGCAAACCAATAGAGTCTTGCAAAATCTAGTAATTCATCTCATTCGGCCTTTTCTGTATCTTGAGCATTTCTCCAAGATTCTCTTGGGTCCTGGCAATCGTTTGAAGGAGAATTCCAGCCAAGTCCAGCAGCTTTTGGTCTGCTGCCATGATCAATTTGCACCACTGGATTTCACCTTTCTTACCTGTGAAATGCATCATTGAAATTTTGTTAGACCAAGCATAATATAGGCATTAATATCAGTCAATTAATTGCCCAATTGGCTTGACAGTCCAAGTCTCATCAAGGAGACTTTCATATTTTTCATGCCTTCCCAACAGGCACATGAGCTCATTCATGTCCATTCTTGGGCAGGGAATTAACCATCCCAGCATTCACAATTTACTTTAAGCAAATACACACATTCTATTTTCAGTCATACATGCATTCAACAATCTTTTGTTTTCACAATGCATATATATATATAATCAAAAAGGCAAGAGAGAGTAGTAAGAGTTTTTTCCCCTCTTTGTTTTGTTCCATCTTGGAACCCACACCACCGTTGTGGCTTTTCATGCTCTCAGCCTCTTTCACTTCACCATGAATGCTGGACCAATCCCTCTTGGTCATGACACTTAGTGTCCCCAGTCTATTTTAGACCTCTCAACCATGGAGCCTCCCCACATGGTTTGTCTCAGCTGCTAGGAACTTCACAGTCTCACTAGCACCTTTTTCATTACTGTTCATTTTGAGCTCTTTAGGACAGCCACATGTCCACATGCACCCTTAGGATGCTCTCATAGTCCTCACTTCCAACGATACCTATATTCAAACATTGAATAAATTCACATGTTTAGTTTATTCTCATCAGTTTTTATCTCTTAAACAAGAGCTTAAAACATCATAACCAAATCATAGTATACACATGCATATTCATAAGCAAGAATTGCAAAATAATCCAATACTTATCTATATTGTGCATTTCCTCATTGGTCCACAGGATCTTGCTTCGCTTTGCAAGCCTTGGGATCACCAATGGACTTGGATGTTAGACCAGCACGTAGGCTACTTCACAACATCCTTTTTTTACATCTATCAGGCACAGTCAAGCCAACCTATAGTTGGGTTTATTAGACCATTCAGCCAAGCCAATACACAATTGGGTTTATTAGGCCGTGCGCAATTAAGCCAATACACTATTGGGTTTATCATGCTACTCAGCCAAGCCAACTATTAGTTGGGTTTATCAGACTGCAGGTAGTCAAGCCAACACTGTAACATTTCCCCAATTTCCATAACATCAAATAATTACACAGTCAAGCCAACCTTCAGTTGGGTTTATTAAACCGTCAACAAATCACCTGCACTTATATCAATAATACACTTATATCAACAATCAATCATCATCCAAGCCAACACCGTTGGGTTTATCAGGCCATCAACAATAACACATGCAATTATATCAACAATCAATCATCGGCCAAGCCAACACCATTGGGTTTATCAGGCCATCAATAATAACACATGCACTTATATCAACAATCAACTATCAGCCAAGCCAACACCATTGGGTTTATCAGGCCATCAACAATAACATATGCACTTATATCAACAATAAACCACCATTTCCAGGTCTTATTTCCAGTAGTGAGCTATAAATCCACTACCCCATATCACACAAGAGACCACCCCCTTCTTTGAGTTGACAGTCCCTCAGGAATGTCTCCTTCTTTGTGTTCTTTAGAGAGACCACTCCCTTCTCTGAGTTGATAGTCCCTCAGGAATGTCTCCTTCTTTGTGTTCTTTAGAGAGACCACTCCCTTCTCTGAGTTGACAATACCTCAGGAATGTCTCCTTCTCTGTGTTCTTTAGTAGAAGGTAGGATGAACTCAAGCCATTGTCCATTCAATGTATAATATCAAACTACATCTGTTTAGCCTGAGAACACAAACAATATAAGCATATTCGTTAGCATTATTGCTCTAAAAACCGTAATCATGTTTCATATCATTCTCTATTAAGTATTGAGACACTAGGAGTGTGTCCACTCCCTAGGGTGTAATCAATATTGAAAACCCTCCCATGATCCGACATCAGAAGAGTGTGCACCCTTTTCTAGTGTGTTCCATGTAGGCCCTATGCATACTCAAGCAATCTGCCATAACAGAAACAAAATAAAAAAATGCTCTGCATATCGAATTTAACAAATCGACATGCATATTCTTAGCTAGGGTGACATAACACTTATCCATTTGCCGAGGCAGTATTCCTTCGTTAAGGAGGAATGGGGGCTCCCTTCTTTGAGTTAACAGTCCCTCGGTTTTCCATCCCAACTCCTTTCACATTCCATATCCACACATGTCTTACTGACATAATCTATACCATCTCACTCATGTGGCTTACCAAACATGCAGTGTAGATGGGACATTTCCAAGATAAGGGAAAACCTTCCCATGAATTTTGGCTTCTGTAGGCCATCATGCATGATCTTGCTGCAGTGTGTAGCCCTGGCACATTCATCAATTAGCCAAACATTCAATCATTATCTGATAATACAATCCAAATTGATTGTTTCATAACCAATCAATGACATTAGTAATTAAATTCAATGAGAATTTGCAACTCTGTTTACTATAGAAATTGATTTGCTTGGCAATGAGGTGATCCTCAATTGTGGGTCTCTTGTAAGTAGCACTACTATGCCTATTATAAGTTTATACTTACTAGCATAACATGAACACCCACTTACAATGCGTCCTCCTGACACAATCATATGCAAGCCAATAGTGATTAGCAGTTGTCAGCAATTTCTTAAATCTGAAATTCACAAATTCAAATTTAACAACCCATTATGCATACAAACTATTTTCACAACCATGAGACTCTTCTCATAAGGTTCGGCTCTTTCACATGGTAGATTCTGACATTTGTCATGGTCTTACTCTCATTGCCATGCTCTAAACAATCTACCTGAAACACTTGGTAAGTCCGGATGCATATAACCTTTTCATTGCTGCAACCATCATTCCCAAGCGTATCATTGGTACCACCTTGCCCTTCCATAGGGCATTTTTGGTAGCCAATCAATCATGACTACCGTCTTCATGCACTTACTATCTTGCATGCATAACAACTCTTGAAATGGTTCCATAATTGTCATCAATTCATCATTTCAGCCATTAGTTATTCATAATATCACATGCACTATCTCAATGCATTCATGCAATGCATCACAACAATTGCACCCATACTTATGAAATCAGTTATGCACACCCTTCATATGCATCCATTCAATGCATAACCATAATATTTATAAAATCCTTTAATGCATATCCACTCAATGCTACCTTGCATTGATTTAGGAATACTATGCATTCAAACATACCATGCATGGCCTAACCATGACTACTTCATATGGGATGGATGACTACAATCAAGATCATTAGTGCTTACCATCCTTGGGCTACTAAGCTCATAATGACATATTTCTATATGGATGCAGTATAAAATTCAAATACCCACATGGTATGAGACCTATTGCTTTTACCACTCCATGCAATTGTCATAATTAAACTCTTACCTCCATGGGTCCTACTTACACCCTTGACATTACCAGTTTGTTTGGTCCTTTATAGGAGATTGCAGAATTTGCTCACCAAATTTTGATCCTGGACTTGTTGCCTTATCCCTTTCTTCATAGGGTTGCTGGTAACATTCATTAGCATCAACAAAATACTCAACCATGTCCATGTTGTCGTTGGTTGTTCCACTAATGTCAATACCAATGCAATAATTATCATTAGTGGTTCATTATAAATGTATAATCCTCACTATTCTTACCAACATGTAATATCCTCATACATTTCATGTATAAAACTTATAAAATCTAGTTATAATCAGCAAGATAGGGTTTTAAGGAAACTTCCCTTTTTACTTCCCTCATCCTTGCATGGAACTCCTCTTCCACACAACAACTGATTTGATTGCATGGTCTTGCTACCTCTAGGCATGCAATTTCTGGATTTGTCCATATTGATAGAAACACATTTTTCTTTCAAGCAATCGCTAGTACTATGATTCTCCACACTCAGATTCTAGTGACTTTCCCTTGTTCCCTGCTGGATAAGATTTCCAACGCCTATCCACATGCTTCATTCTGACCTTGGGTGTGAAAACCAAATCATTTCAAAAATGATGGCAAACACACCACTGAATTTTTGGGTCTAAAATGCGACCTCCAGTGACCTAGGGTTTTCTTCCTTTCAGCCTTGAAATCCTGCTGAGAATTTCACTGAAATCGCTGAAATCGCTGAAAAAAACCCACTTTGAAAAACTCAAAATTTCCTTTGCTTGAATCGGTCTCATCCCATCTACAACTCTGACACTTTGGTGATCTAAGCAAAAAAATTCTCTAGCGCTCATCGGTGAACCTATCAACAATAATTTTCCACTGCATCGGAGAGAAAATCGACTGTTCATCGGGTGCACAGTACCTTGAGTAGCTGCAACGGTGGAAATTAATCTTACTATGGTTTCTGTGGGAAAACCGACTAAACTTCCGATCTGCATCGACGATGTCAACTACTGCTCATTGGGTCTTCTCCTTAATAATATTTTGGCATTTCGGCAGTTTAAACCTCTAATTTACTCTGGTGTATCAGCGGGTCGCTTGTCTATTCCCTTTCGCTGTATCAGCCTGTAGTGGTCTACCATTCTGAATTTTATCAGCGATCTGTTGTTCTACTTTCGTCTGCCATATCGGGTCCATAACCCTCCATCGTTCTGAACTTCATTGGCAATATCATAGACTATCCTCTGTGTTGGCAGCTGGGTGCCTTACGCATCAGACGGTTAGTCCCTTTGGCTTCCGCAACAGTGGCCCACAATCTTCCTATGTCTTCCATAGCTCACGACTCTGTCGACGGTCGAAGCATTTATTCATTGCGGCATCGGATGGATAGTTGACTAGGAAGCCACAACTGCGGTTCACCTTCACTGAACCTTTTCCGATTGGCGATCCGATCCACTAACATTTCTCGATGGCCAATGATCTTGTGCCTTAGAGAAAATTTTGAATTTTCTTCTTGCGTTGTCTTCCGCCGCATCGGCTCTTCCATCTTATACTCATCGGTGATGTCAACGACTATTCTCCTCTGATTGACGACTAAAACACAACCATCACGGCATCGGTAAGAGGAAACTGTATCTGTCAGAGGATTAGTGCACTAGGATTTCGCAACGGCGGTGCTTTGAACCACTAATTCCTTCTGATGTTCATCGGTGACCCGTACAACTAACATTTCCTGATGGTCGATGAAGTCAACACTTAGAAAATTTTTGGAAATTTCTTCTTCTTCACATGGGCCAAAACACCTATCGGCGGTCGGAACCACTAATATTTTCTGATGGTCGATGAAGTCGACACTTAGAAAAATTTCAGAAATTTCCTCCTCTGTCTTCTGCCACAACGGTCGTTGGATCAACTATCTGTCAGGTGGATAGTGTATTAGACTGCCGCAACGGTGGGTGCACCATTAGCTAAATGTTTTCGATGTAGTTCATCAGCAGTTCCCTTGTCTAACCATTGGCGATGAAAACAACTATCTTCCACCAATCATCGATGGTCGGACTTAGAATTTTTTTTCAAAATCTTTCTCTTTACCTTCTTCGGCCGCTTCATCGGCTTGACCATCTCCTATCCATTGTCGACAAAATCAACTGTTCTCTTCCAATTAGTGAACTGAAGCACATCGGCATCGGCAGTAGGAACTTTTCCTCGTCAGAAGACTAGTGCTCTAGGCTTCCGCAACGGCGGGTGCACGAACCACTAACGTCTTCCGATGGCTGATGATTCTGGTACTTAGAAAATTTTCTGAATTTTTCTGCCACAATTTTCTGATTGTTGCTGGGTAGAAGGCAACCTGCCTCTGCTATCTGACCTTTCATGGCCCATTCAGGCCCATGCTACAACCTTGAGCTCTGATGCCATACTTTAACGTCCCCGACCCTTAAACCAGCAAAGAGGACGCTACTATCACCAGACATACGGGCATAATAGCCCCATGAACATGAATAGGCATATAATGCTGAAATAAAAAAACTCAAACATAAGACATACTAAGATGCATAATCCTTCATATACATAGTGGAATCAAACATATGATCATTCAATCATGCCACATGTTCATCATATTCATTAATCAGTAAATATAAATGTAGAGACGAAATAGTCAAGAATACTTATCTTAGAAAGAACTTGTCCTGCAACCAGCTACATCGCTGCAACGTTCCACCCAACCATAGGCCAGCGTGCTCATCAATATCTCAGAAACAATGCCACCCCTGAGCTGGGCATGATTCCTCAAGGAATAAGGGTCAAAGCAGGCTTACACATAGCCAAGATACACAAATCAGCCAAGCCCACACAGTAGGGTTTATCAAGCCGTCAAGGAACTAGGAAAGGCTAAATGCTAAGTTGGTGGCCTCAATGGAAAGCTAAGGATGCCTACACTAGAGCTAACCCTAATGTATAATACATCCACACACCCAACACTAGGAATCATACCTTTCTCTGCTTCACAGTCCCTCAGGCCTTGACTTCCCTTTCCAATATTCTTAAAGGGTTGTGGATAAAAAAGCCATCAGTCTCACTCTATCTAAGTGGCTCCAAACACTAGTTTCTCAAGCATACCCAGCCTCTAATCCTACTCTCAATAGTTTGAATACCAACCACTGCATACAGTATTAAAACAAACAGTTCACAGCTCTGTTGTTGGCACTTGGGCAGACCCGGGTTAACGCTTTATACTTCGCACCAACAAAAGACCCACTGTGTTGGCCCTTTCGGCAACAACCTGCGCGCAGGTTGTAGTCTCACCCGAAACAGCAATGGGGTGCCGCAGAATCAGGTTTCTGCATGCAAAGAGGGGGATTACTGTACCTTAGCCTTTCTAAACAATTATTATTCAACTTCCTGTTCACTTATCATTCATTCACATATAACTTCAGAGCATAATAAACAAACCAAACTTGCATAACCCACTACAGGGAATTCACTGCAAGCTTAGTATTAGCAGAGATCTTATATTATCAGATATATTCAGTTAGATGCATGAAAATAACAGAAACGGAAAAAACACAACAGAACCACAACACCACATATAACGTGGTTCACCCCCAGTGTAGGGGCTACGTCCACAAACTGCGTTTTATTCTTCTTCCTTCAAAACCACAGTTTATCTGTGCACCCAGCTGCAGATTCCTTCAGCTCTTAATAGCCGCGCACACAGCAGCAGGCTTCTGCGCACACAGCTGCAGATCTTTCTTCCTTCCCTACAAAACCCTCTGCGCACACAGCTGTAGAGGTCGTCCACGCACACAACTGGGACTTGTCCTTTCCTTACAAAAACCAATCTTACTTGCCTTATCTTTCCTTACATCAAAAAGCCTAACCTATCCATTTTACATAAGCGCTTATTTATACTGCGCAGTTTTACAAAACCCTGGTCCTAAACCATGGGCACCCACAAACCCTAAACCCTGGATTTAAACCATGGGCTTATTACAAAAAGAGAGGGTTTTGACTTACCCTGACACCCCTAAGACTATTTTGACCCATAGCTCCGCTTACAAATTTCCTAACTAACCGCGGAGTTACCCCATATGGAGTATGCATCCCAACAGGCCCCTAAGACTCACTAGTGGCCCGTCCCGGGACACTCTGCATCTTGCTCTGGCGGGCGAATCTTCTGTGCGAGGGTCTGGAACCGACTGGTGAGATTATGCAGTATCTCATCAGTGGCTTGCTCCTTTTCCACCATCTCCTGTAGTACTGAAGAGGAGTCTGTATCAGCCTTTTCCTGCGCAAAATTGTCATATGCCTTCAAAATTTTGAGCTGGCTTTCCGCAGCATTGGTCAGCTCTAAGGCTTCATCAACCAGGGGCTGTAGTGCACTTTCCAGCATTGTCACCTTCGTCCTGCATGACTCGATTTCCTGTTGAAGCTCCTTGCTGCGTTTTACTTTAACCATCTTCTGCATAGGTGGTAGCGTCTTGATCTCTATTCGGACTGCATCGAGCTCATCCTGGCGCAACTTGATGATTTCCTGAATCTTCTCTACATCTGAAGGATCCTGTAGATTTGCCCAAGCTTCTATGCTGTCTTCCAGTAGTTGTGCGACACTAGCCATATTGTCTGATATTTTTGTTGCTGAAGCCTTGATATCCTGCTGGCGCTGTTGTCGGACCTCTGGAGGAGTCTCAGGGGGAATGCGTAGTTGAAGTTCGGCAATCTGTTGCTGATATTCTATCTTCATCCGTTCCAATTCACTGTGGGACTGTTGGGCGTAGTCTTTCATCTTAGCAATCTTCTGCTTGGGTTCCTCTATTTCCTGTATGTCGGAGTCAGACAGACTCCGACAGGCCTCATCCAATGCTTGCAGTAGTGTGGTTGTTGTCTGCTCGGCCTCTTTCTTCTTTTGCTCGATCTCTTGTAGGCGCGCATCGTAATTTTTGTTCCGCTTGATGGATTCCTCCAGTTGGACCTGTGACTCTTGAGCTCGGGAGTGGATCTCTTTTGTAATCGCGATCTGTCGGAGGTGCAACTCTGACATAGGTATCTTTGTATAATCAATTTCTGCACTTATATTTGTCGGGGGTCGAGGATCGATGGCAGGCTGCATCATAGTCGCACTGGAAACCTGTCCCTGGGGGTCCCTAAGTGGCCATTGCGTACCGTCCTGCTGTGGGGGTGCCATAGTGCTGCTTGCCGCAGTGCTGGGTGCTGGGTTTGCAATTAACTCTTTTAACTCTGATACCCTGCTTGTGAGACTTGCGAGGCTGGCAAGATGTAGCGCCGCAAATTCGGACCATTTTTTAGTGAGCGCCAACGTAGATTGTTCAAGAGCATGCTCTAGTGTACTCATTGTGACAGAGGCTCCCTCCTCGACATATTTATCCTTTGATGCCTTTACCTTTTTGCGAGACTGCGGCTTGGTTACCTCGGCTACTTCGGGTGACTTGCGCTTCGCCGGTGGGGTAGGATTTGGTATGGTCTTGACCGACTCCTCATCCTCTTCATCCGGCTCATCCTGTTCACTATCACCATCCTGGTCATTATCATTTATCTGGGAAGCACTTGGGTCTTCGCTATCTTCCAACGGGCTTTGCTGCTGCGCCTGACTAGTACCTGCGCCAATATTGATAGCTGGAGGAACAGGAATAGAAGGTTTTTTTCCCAAATCTTTCAGCCACTCAGCCGGCCATTGCTGAACGATCCGCTGGATATCTAGTTCGGTGACTACATATGGTAATTTGAAACATTGCCGTTGAGGATCTACACGAGCTTGAATGAAAACATGATGCATGTCGGCGCTAAAGTGCGCAACCCCTTCATACTGAGAGAATACCTCGTTGGTAAGGCGAGGTGTTCGTACTATCTCATAGTGAAGGCTCATAGCATAGAATACGAACACAGTGTTCGTCATCTGTTGAGTATCCTTATCTGTAGATACCCAACGGGAGGTATACCTTGCTGCTCCCGGTGTGCCGGGGTTTATTTCGGCAAGCTGAGCTTCAGTGGGTTCTTTCCATCCAACTAATGCAATAAGGATTATAAGCCATGAATAATGAAAAGGTCTACCTTTTTCTTGCGCATCGCGGGCATCCTCCAAAAACTCCTTCGCAAGATAGCTAGCCCAATTATAAGTATACCCCTCGGCGCAGTTCATAGCAATCCTGATAACCGGGGCAGGAACTTCAGTTGGCCTGCATTTTCGTATAAGTTTGCAGGCTAAGAGTTCAGCTGCAAACCGAATGGGCTGTGCCTGAATCGCGGAAGTATGGTACCCTCGTTTCCCTTTTGTCAGGCCAAACCGTTCCTTCATGGTTTGCGCGAGCTTTGTGTCTTCATGTTTGGACGGAAACTCGGTTCCCGGATCTGGTCCTGCCATAGGTAATCCTGTGATCCTATGGATGAGGGCGGCGTC